>JAGDQP010000675.1:0-31782 GCA_022664845.1 Lepisma saccharinum
CGCATATTTCTCTTCTGGTTAGTCACAAGACATATGTAGTTGATTTCGTAGCATGTATAATTGACGCAATTCTCCACTCAATGTATGAAAGTATTTCTTATGAGTAATTAAAAAACCTTTCAAACGGCATTACACGTGAAGCAGCACGTTGCTGTTGAAACAAATTTATCGTTTTTCCATCGGACCCTATTGATGGACTACTAGTAGTACAGTATTCTAAAAGAATTCAACAACCATCCGAAAGTGATTTGAAACAAATCAACACTCCTATTTATGAAGATAATTTTATGCATTAATCTGACTATATAGCGTATTAATAAATTCGATATTACTTCTTCAATATATTGTTTCAATGATACCATTGAAATTATTTACATCTGAAAATGACGAAAAACTTGATTTGTATTTCTTGTTTTGCTAATTCCTTTGTAAAACCAATTGAGGTTAACTGGTTCCAATAAATTGAACTGAGCAAAAAGAGTTGAATATTTTGATTGGCGCACGAGGGAATGTATGTGATCCCAATAGAACGTTTCATGCTGAAGACAAGTAGTTGGTCCCAATCACGTAGTGTTTTCTGTGTCACGCATGTCAAGATGTAAAGACACGAGTGTAGGTACATTCATAATACATAATGACACAAGTAAATAGATCTAAAATATGAGAGTTGGAGAATCTTTACTGTCTGGAACATCACGCTTGAATATCTATCAGTAACAAGCAATCATTCGTGCATTTCACTATCCCTGGTAGCTTGTTTACATGACAGAGATGTCAATGGTAAAAACGCTCACAGCATTCATCACTTACAACGATTTCATTTGAAAATTTCAAATCACGAGTAGTTTAAATCATCTTGCATTAACAGATGCGATTCACAGCACAAGGTACTTGGCTCACATCCGCAGCTGCCTCAGGTTCCCTGTTCTATTCTTAACTGTGTTTTAGGTTGTGGAACTGGTAAGGCCGCACTATGTAGAAGTAGCCACACTTGCAATGGCATATTTCGATACTGTATTGTATATTGTGATTTGCTCCTTAATCCTTTTATCTTGGTAAAGAAAAATAACAATTCGACGACTGATACTTTGGTTCACGCTACACCATTCTGTAGACGCTCCATTCTGGTCGAACAGCAGATATGAGAGACCTAGTTCTTTTCCAGCTTTCCCGCTTTACAACACAAATATAGCTTATTTAATTTTTCACATGAGTCTTCAAATGTCAATGTTGCGATTTAATTGTTAATTCTCACATACAAAACAACAGTCATTTGGTGATTGATGCACTTCCCTGGCGTCTTTCTGCTGCCTGTAACACAGTACACTATTACAGAACTGTGAATCACTAGTAACAACAGCACACTGCAACTGTGCACTATTACTGTCTTTAAGACGCGTCACGTAGCATTCTTGAGCAGTCTGCTACGTGGAGCCACCTGCCGCCATCACAGCTAAACTATGGATGGCAGACACATCCCGACCACATATTTGCCTTCAGAATACCAGGATCTCTTAGCCCACATTACCTTTTCCATATGCGAAAAATCGTGTTGACCAGTGTTATTATTAAGTCATGGAGAGAATTATGAAAGTTCATTCAGCCGATTCCTTAGATCATCGAGGTTTAATTTTATATTCGGCAATCCCTTTGCTTTCATCATATACTATTAGCAAAACTATTATCGTTCTTAACTGCTCTATTGATAATATTTTAAGTAGAGGTGTTCATTACGAGGATAAATACATAGTTTTACATTTCGTATTCTCCAAAACACTGTCTTGCATTCAGCGTAAACTATTCTACCTTAATATTTACTATCGTTACATTTATTTTGGAAGTATTGGCGCAGTTTCATATAATCTACCACATATCTCCTAAATTCTATATTGTGTGAGAATTAGAGTCATAATCTCTCTTGGGAAATTACTTGCATTTAAATTATACCCAAGTTAGATTATTCACAAACTACGAATTAAATTCAAATTTACCGCTCTTGAAGAACTTATTAGGGACGTTTTCTGTAATATTTCGGTATGTCTGGAAATTCTTGTATTTACGTGAATTGGTCTGTGCAGAATGTTTAGACAGTAATGTGTCAGCATATTATTTGAAAGACAATCACAGAAGCCAAAAATGTAAGTCAACATTTTCTACTCGTTTCACATAACAAATTTCTACTTTGCATTTATTTTTTGTGAAAAATATAACATACTTGTAAGTAAGAAATCCATGCAAGAACTGTGAACTGAATTGCATTCTGAACAGTAACCATGCACTATTACTTACGATAAGTTGAGCAGATGCACCATTCTGCAGGAAAATAACGACATTCTTACCGAACGATTTTGAAGCTAAACGCCGATACATTTCCACACTTGATTTTCGATGTACCATACGATGCGTGATTGCTTGGTACTTTCTTCGGAAATCCCGCTCGGAATTCGTAGAATCTGTCGACGCCTTTCTGGACGATAAATTCGTCGACGTTTCCTCATCACTCTTCTCATCTCCTAAGAAGAAGAAATAAATGACATAGGATAAAATTCAATTGGAAAGATTTATCTGGTTATTTCAAGTATTCAAGTATTTCAAGTAAGTTAGGAAGTTAATTTATATCAAATAATCTCAAATTAAGGTGATTGTATACAACATACGGAATAACACTCTTAACCGGCCTGAGCCAAATTTCCCTAAAACCATTAATAAATCCTATTCAACATATTTACCCAAGCATATACAGGGTAGAACTGAGATAAAATTATATGACAAAGGGCCGTTGGGTAACTATAATACATTCTAATGCAACCAGGAAGGATTGCCACTTTGTTACATACACTCCCTTTTGTATGTGTAAGTACACGAATACACTAACATTTGATATGTCATACTCAAAACATTTTGTATATTTTGGAATTATTACAATTATATTTTACAGTTTGACACACTGGTTAACATAGTGATAAGACCTAGACAGAACATCAGAAATATGGCATCCACCATTACAAGAACACTGTCAAAGTATTTCGATGAAGGATGCACATGCCTTACGTGTCAGCCCTTGGGGTATAACAGCAATCTCAGCGGTGATGACGTCCTTCAATAGTTGTAACGTCGGAGGTTTGGCGAGGAAGGAAACTCTGGTCTTTCAGTCACCTGACAAGAAACAGTCACGGACTGTCAAAACAAGACTATTTCATACAGATTCGCCTTTTTTCAAAACTAATTCAACTGTGAAGGCAATGTCGTGCCGTCTACAGGCATATTTTTATTGGGTCAGGAATAGTGTGACGTCTTGCTGCAGGAAAGGCGAGGGCGAGGATTTGAGCTTGTGAAAAACCGTGGCACTGCATGGACTGTCAATAGTGTGTATGGTGAATAAGACAGACCTGAGTCCTTGGAATTTATCACTTTGGAGATCAATGTCTTAAACTGTGGAAGGAAAGTGATAAGTGAAATTCAGTGATTATGAGATGTGAAATGTTATTATTGTCATCTGTTTTACACAAAAGTTGATTTTATGTAATTAAATTGTATTCCTTCCTGGCTACAGCGGTGTTTCAATTTTTTCGATGCTTATTCTTTGTTATACAGTTGCTTAAAAATCAAGAGTTACTTCTGCTGCGCCCCTTGCATATATTTTTCAATATGCTTACAAACTTAAGTTTATACTTAAGAAATCATTTGAATTAGGTAGTCATTCCACGTATAATTATCCATATTTTTGTCAAAGAACTTGATGCATAAAGTAAATTTATGTATTTACACTCGACTACCGGAAGGAAATAAGAGTTCGTGTTGAACCACTTATCACTCCCAACACATTTAACTTATTTTCTCCTTCTTTTTAAACCTTACCCATTCAAGGAAATATTCCTTCTATTGAGGAATATCGAGGTTTTAATGGTAAGAATCAATATATTTATTATATATATATATGTATATTAGTTGCAATATGCTGAAGCTAAGTATCACATTATACATTTATTTTGAAAATCATAGTTTAGACGTCAATTTGAAGCATTCTGTTGAATGTTTCTTTGAAGTATTAGGAAAAGCTTGCGCATCAAGAACAAAACTCAGCAAGTAGATAATAAGCAATTAATCAATAGCTACAAACACACAGAGCAAGACACTGAGTTTGAAAAGATGTTCTTGAACTTCTTGGAAGACACTTGTACAATGTTAGGTGCCTAACGAATGAAGCGTAGCTACACATGAGGTGAAAAATGATCATACGAAAGTGGTTAATGACAGCTCAGCAAATAGTTAAGAGCCTTAACTTTGAGTAGCATTAGTGTGGTCAGCGGAGGTGGCAGGAAGCAGAGGTCATGGTAGGCAATGGAAGATCCAGGATCGATTTCCAGTGATTGCAGCGATCAACATTTCTGTGCATTTGTCAACAGATTTAACTTCTCTGAGGATTGTAAAATGATTAGTGGATTGGTTTCCAATTTATTTGAAGCTCTAGAGCTCAGAAGCCACGCATTTTACGGCATATGTTCATAACGGTTATTTGTCTATTTCAGGTACCCACTCCCAAAATGTTTTGCACATATCAATGATTATCTACATTCACATATCTAAATGGGTAGTAATGTTATATATAAAAATAATTTCCACAAAACTAAACGTGATTTTTAATAAGTAATCGAGTTTTTACACACACACACACATAATACATATTTTTTTTCCTGATGTAATTTGACTCCTGTGACCAAAATGTTTATTTTATAATTATATTTTTATCTATGTCCGAAGTGAGGCGGTATGCACCGGTATGGCATACCGGCTCTGGTTTTTGAGAGCTAAACGCATACCGTTACTGAAACACATGCTATATGTGTTCTTATATCAATTTCTGACTTGTGTAGGCAAATATTAGGAAAGCATATCGTCCCTGTTTCTTTCCCACTTCGAACACTGTATATATATATTCATTAATCTTCAACAGCCGAGAATAATAAAGAAAATAGACAAAAAACAATCTTGTTGTGTTTGACATAATTATTTCGTAGAAAAACTAATTACGTAATGTAACATCTAACGACAAAGACTAAAAAAAAAGAATCCAGGAAGTAATTTATGCTAGTGCGTAATAAGTTGCATTTCTTCCGTCAATGAAACATTTTCACCTCGTTTCACGTTAAAGTAATTTCTGTGAAGAGAAGTTTCAATACAGTTTCCATTATTTGATTACATCACTAACATGGCATGGAAACTTTCATACTATAAGGAAAATTTGAAACAACCACTAGCAAAATATTAATAATAATAATAATAATAATAATAAGTAGTAGTAGTAGTCGTCGTCATCTTCGTTGTTGTTATAGAGAAATGGAAAATATAAAGGAAAGTACGTGAATTCCCATTGCAAAGTTTTCCTGGAACTACTCGAAAATACAATATTTGCTTAATATATCCTCAGATTCATAGAAAATAACTGGGAAATTTTTAAAACTTGTTTGCACAATCAGGTAACACCAAACCAGACCCAAAAGCTGTACATATCGACCATATTTTATAAATCTGAGTGTGCACTTTAAAACACTGCACTTCTTGTACACACGCATATTTCATACGTAAAGTAGATCAACTTTAGATGAATTTTGCGTACTTGAAATGTGCATAAACGTAACCAAGTACCCAGCGGCGTAGCACAGTTGCTAGAGCGTTTGTTTCGTATTTGGAAAGTTCTAGGATTGATCCCAGCAGCTGGCCATCTTAGATGAGATTTCTCCAGAAACTTTTATCAGTCACAGCAGGTCAATGCTCGAATGCTACTGTCATACTAAACCCTTCTTAGCAACTAGATACTGAACGTTCTTATCAATTTATAAAATTTCAGAAAGGAAACCAGTTCATCTTTACTTTTGAACATAAAGGATTTTTTAAAAATGAGGATGATTTCTGTTAGTCTCGTAGTATGTTAGAACCCTCCAGGTTAAATACTCTGTACAGAATTGTCCGAATGTTTGTTAGCTCCTTCTCATTGAACTGAATTCATTTTAAGACCTCTAAGCAACTTTAGCTTAGGCCGACTGGATGATGATGATGGGATGAATTGGTGGAATGAAGAAAGTGGGAGGAAACAGGAGCACCCTGAGAAAACTCACGCACATAGTGTTTGTTCACTACAAAGTCCACATAGCATGAGTAGGGATCAAACCGAAGGTGCTAGAGGCCTTTACTTTTGAGCCACCGCGTGCTATATTAAGGAGTTTAACAAGTTCCAAGTTGATGTGAGTAATTGGAGACCATAGGCAAGTATCGTGCTTTCTCCATTTTGGGCCAAATTGAAATAATAGAACCATCCATTTGCTCTTTGGAAGATCTTTATAACAAACAATGATTCATGAATTGAATATGCATAGTCCATCTGTCATAAGCAAACCTTCATTTGTTGTGCAGGTATAAGCAATAGTAATTGTAGACTTTTAAAACGCTCTCCTGTAAAATCAAGAAACTGGACAGAGCACGTTTTTTTGCCTGTCGTCTTTAATTGGTAAGAACTTTCCATGCTTTTAAGTAGCATAGTTGTTCTTGGGCTTATGGAACTTCCTTCAATTTTTAATTAGTTAAAATGTTATTCTAGTTAAGTTATCCTGATATGATATTTTGGTTTTTAGACACACTGTGAAATTGGTAGCATTCACAGGGGTTTGATCAACACACTAATGAAATTAGGAGAAAAAGTACGATATTTCGTGCTCATTTTTGGATACAGGCATAAAGCTTGTCAAGAAATTCCTATATGTTTTCCTAGGGATGTCTTAAACTGCATCAGCAACTCCTACTTCAACACTGTGGCATAAGCAAAGCTACAGAAAGCATTTGGAAAATTTCCTCTTGAGCTTTACTAAGAGATCTGCATTTTTACCTGGCATTACACTAGCACCATCATAGGAAATGTTGTTTCTCTAGTTGTCTGAATGTGAACTTTTATTAATGGCATTGAGGCATTTTTTGGCTCAGGATGGGATAATATATTGGATGGAAATCCTTCACGACTGATTTGAAGGTTCCATTCTATTACTAGCATAGTGTGACTAAGAAATACCCTAAAAAATCTGTTAGAGCGACCAGAAGCCCTTACACAATTCCTGCTACGGGTTTACCAATTAATCATGTACTAATCAGTCAGAGCAAGCAGGTAGACACCAACACCATGTGTTAACATAAGTAATGAAAATAACAAATAACACGTGTTAAGTAAAGATTATCACTTATTCGATTATCAGATGTAATGTCTTATTTTGGTGGGAGACAAATGACTGCTTTCCGAATGTATTGCTACGGAAAGTCAAAAGTAAACATTAAATATTCATTATTATATTGGATATCGAACGAGGTGTTTAAGTAAGAAGTTATGAATGGAAAAATGAATTTTCAAAATCCTCAAGCACTCAGAATTCACTTACTGGGTGATCCAATCTTTAGAGTATGTTTCTTAGGAGTATATACTGAGCTAGAAAATTGAATTATCTGAAAATGATACCTGAAATGTAGTTACAAGTTAAAAATGCGTATCTGAAGAAACTCCTATTATTAATGATCAAAGCCAGCGAAGAGTTTGATTTCATATCCCATGTTTCTAATCTTTTGACTTTACGTTTAAAGGAAGAACGGAACACATAATTCAAGAATATTTTCGATTTTTTTCCTAATCATTATGGGTTCTGTTCATTCTAATTATATTGCGTCTTTAGAAGAGGCGTAACTACATTTGATACCTCCTCTCCCCCACAAGAGAATACCCAATGCCGGAGATCAATTCGGTCCATTGACAAGCTTGGGCGAAGACAATTGTGGAAGGGTCGAACCCCACATTGCGGGTGTTTCCACCATAGTAGTTACGCCCCTGATCTTTAGAGCACACTTGTAACATGTCCATTTCTTTCAATTTTACAGAAGAGCAATTTGAAGATTGGAACTTCCATTAAATATAAGGAATTATGTTAGCAAATTGAAACTTTGCGATAAGAGTTGTTCCTTAGCTTCTTCATAAATAATAGAAGAAAGATATGCTTCTGAGCCACTGCAAGTACTGGATAACTCAATTTTCATAAAAAGTGGGCGTGTGACAAGTGTGCTGTAAAGACGCGAATTAAATGGACTCACCTTTCTCCTCTCTGGAATCTGGTTTCTGCCATACTTTAAGCTCTTCGGTATCCCCTATATAGATCCAGGTGGCGCTCTTGTAGGAGTCGGCGTACACACCTATAACAATTGACGATTTTTTCATAAGATAGAATATTTTCACTTTGAAAAATACAAAAAAAAATTATTAAGATATTCATATTCAAGGAATTAAGAAATTTTATGATTTTGCATAATTAGTCAGAGTTTGGTCAAAATGGCCAAAGCATAGATTGTAAGCGGCTAAATCCTTTGGCAAATATAGTGTCAGTCAAACGTTTGGTTACAGTACTACAAAAAATGTTAGTTGTTTTTAGTTAATCTAACCAAATGTTTGGTCAGAGCGTCCAAAAACATATATGTAATGTTTACGGAAACTTTGCCAGTTTCGTAAACACCTAACAGTAGCACATTATTGGCTCAACATGCAAATATTTTGGAAGACGCAGCTAACCATATTTTGTTGGAAGTACTACCATAAACAGCTATTTTGCAGTAGCAAGCAGACAATTTGGTATTTGGTGCTACTGAAAAAGTTCTGTCTGAAGATCATTCATATTAGTTGCACAACAACAGTAATTTAAGCCACTAGACCACAGGGAATATGCTGAACTTAAAAGGAAAATGCTTCACTAATTACTCTTTATTTGTGTGGAATATATATAAAGGGATCCGTGCTAAAAGGGGATTAGCAACAAGGGATTAATATATTGATGTTAGCATGATCATTGTTCTGTCCTACATCAACTCCCAAAAGAAATTTCCTTCATTTACCACTGTTAGACCATTATTGTCATTTATAACCTTTTGGCAGTTGATGCATGACACAACATTGATCATACTAAGTTGTCGCTTACTCCCTTTTGGCACAGAGCCCTCGATATAAAGATGGATTCAAATTATTAGACCACCGGAAACGACTTGGTGTACGTTATATGAAACACTACACCAATAGTAAGAACCGAAGATATCTCTTGAATAGCATGTATAATGAGAAAAGCATAAAACACTCTATGATGTCAATCGTAGAAATATATATTCACATATTATTTGTCGTGCCACTTCAAAAAATGTAACGAATGGCTTCTCACAGTACAAATTCTCAGCAAAGCTGTTTTGGTGTAGTATTCGCTATGCAACTGAAGTGATAGTATCATACACAAATAGAAAAGTTTTACGGCATTTCTTTGGTGAGTTACTTCCTCGTGGTTTACAAAATATCGTCATACCTCGCCTGTACTAATATACTCCTCTTCTGTCCTTTTCCTCACTTCTAGTCACACAGACATAAAAGAACGTCACAATATTTGGATAATGCCCATAAGGCATGAAAAGAAAGACTACTGTGTAAAATAACGTTGTTACACTATTTCTCCTCTTGTTTTGCCACACGAACTAATATGTGAACATACATTTCTACGATTGGCGTCGTAGAGTGTTCCATACATTGTTCATTATCAATATTACTAAGGAGATATCTCCTGTTCTTAGGATTAGTGTGTTCTTCGATGTTCTTGCTTATCGTGTAACATAAGTCTTTGACTTCAAGACAAGATATATATGATCACTGACGTACTCAATACATGTTGAAACATAGCTTCGTTCCAATACTTGTTGTAAAGATTCTACAAAAATGTTGCTTTCTCTTGAAGGCAAACTTGAGTAATGAACAAATGCTCAGTAATTACATACTCAGCTATTTACAAGGTAGTTCAGCCATCAAGGTGTCACTGAGACCTTTAACCCCCCTCAGTATTTTGGAAACGAGAACAGGCGGCAGGAATTCACAATTACAAATATGTAGGCAGACGCCCTCCAAGAGGACTGCTAGAAAATAACTGCGCTAGTGATCATAGAAGATCTGCCATGGCGCACACTTGGTGATGTGGTCTCGACAAAGAAGGTCATTGTTAAATCAGGTTGGTACATTTTTCCTAATTTCACACCAATTGTTAGTCATAATCGCTGAAAGTCATACCTATATAAAAAATGTCGAATGTCTTGTTCCGCAAACACAAAAAATTACCAAAAGTTTTGTAATATATAAGAAAATGAGGTGGTAATGTGATTGTCTGTGGTGTACCACAATAATGCCACAGCGAATATCTTAATAACAGCACAATGTATACCTTTGAAATTTACACATTTATATCAATCTTTTGTATTTTCTAGATTAAATGAGAAAGTGTTTCTGAATTTCTCTATTAGCGAGAATAATTATTTTGCAAGAGTTTTTCCACTAACTGCATAAATTTCACACTCAATGTGTGGTATACAGAGGTCTTTGTAGTCAGCAAAGTGCCTGATCATTGTTCTTGTCCTCCTCGATTTAGTTTGCAAGGGAAGCATTAGTTTATCAGGTGTGTAAATATGAAACCGGAATTTGTGCGTAAACGGCGTTAGCTGTTACTGTGGTTACCGTAAAACTGCGTCCTTGGCGCCACTTGCTTGTTTTGACTGCTGATAACGATTTGCAACTCACAACCAGACAAGTTTCATGTCATAGTGTAGTGTTTAATAGCGTTGAACATGGCGCAATTTGTACCTACAAACTACGATGTGCGGAATGCATTGAATTTTTGTTATCATTTGAAGAAAACTGCTGCAGAATCGCATCGCATGCTTGCCGAAGCTTACCGTGATCATGCTCTTAGTACGTCACAGTGTATGCGTGGTTTACAAAATTTAAAAGTGGCGATTTTGACGTGAGAAACGAAGAACGTGGAAGACCACCGAAAAAGTTCACAGACAGCGAATTGCAAGCTTTGTTGGATGAGGATGACCCTCAAACGCAACAACAACTCGTGGATCAATTAAATGTGACACGAGAAGCAGTTTCCATACGTTTAAAAGCCATGGGCAAGATTCAGAAGGTGGGAAAATGGGTTCCATATGCATTGACTGAACGACAGCAGGGAAAACAAAGAACCACTTGCGAAATTCTGCTCGCCAGATACAAAAGGAAATCATTTCTCCATCGAATTGTGACTGGTGACGAAAAGTAGATTTATTTCGAGAATCCTAAGCGTAAAAGATCATGAGTAACTCCAGGAGAACCGGCGATATCGACTGCAAGACCAAATCGCAATGGACGAAAGACAATGCTTTGTGTTTGGTGTGATCAGAAGGGAGTGATCTATTATGAACTGCTGAAACATGGTGAAAACGTTAATACCCAACGTTACCGACAACAAATGATCGATTTTCATCAAGCTTTGCGTGGAAAACGACCAGAATATGACCAACGACAACATACAGTGATTGTGCTTCACTATAATGCACCCTCCCACACAGCAAAACCGGTCAAGGAAACGATTGCGACGTTTGGCTGGGAAATCCTTCCGCATGCGGCTTAGTCACCAGACTTGGCGCCTTCCGATTTTCACTTATTTGCATCCATGGGATACGCACGTGCTGACCAGCGTTTCATATCTTACGAAAATTGCTTGATGACTGGTTTGCAGCACAAGAGGCACAGTTTTTTTTTTTTGGTCTGGCATCCACACATTGCCGAAACGATGGCAGAAATGTATCGCTAGCGATGGACAATACTTCGAATAAAATAGTTCTTCGTATTGTCATCCAATCACTGAGTCTTTTCTGTACATAAATTCCGGTTTCATATTTACGCACCTGGTACAAGGTTAATGGAAAGTATGTTAACAAGTTTCCATTCAATTAAGAGGTAGTGGTATTAGGAACGTATGTTCCTAATAACGGCACATGTAAGGACTTTTTTCGTATTTTTTCCCCGCCATCGTTGTACTCAGGAGACTTAAGCACGTTTCCACACAAGCAGTTGTGGAATTTTAACTACCATGGCTCACTAGCTACATCAGATATGCTATTAAGGTGACGTTATTTAGTTGAACTACCTTATACATTGCTCGTGGGCGGGCAAAAGGGCATGTCAAAAATTGTAATTTTTTTCAGGAGAATGAAATAAAGTTCATACTTGCCGTAAAGACCATTCAGTTTAAAGTTTAAGGCTTGAATATCACTTCAATTTTGAGCATTTATTTTGTTGCTAAACTTACACCTCTTCGACCAATAAAAGAGCATTGTTTTCTCTCGTTGAAGAAAAAAAATCAGAAAGCTGAAACAGTGGCTTATGCCCTTTGGCTTGTAAACGAGACATTCTTTCCAATCTCGAACTATTCGGGGTTCATTCATACATTTCTATTGACTTCGATTTTAGCATTTCGCCCGCTATATCCTTAGATCGCCTTCTTTATGTCAGAGCAGCCACGCAATTCTATCATTCCCACCGAAAAACCAGTTTCCCCTCAGGAAGTGACGAAACGTAGTGAAAGTAAATTTCAATCATCTTTGCCTTACAATATACTGCATACGAACAAACATATTTAAAGTAAATTTGAGTAGCAACAAATTCGATTATAATTACATATTCCTCCTAATAATTCAAATATAGTAAAACATAAACATTAGCAATCAATTATCATATTAATGACGTAATTTGATTTTAATTTAAACAACCTTGGAGGGTTGAGGCTTCTTACGATTAAACCAGGTCTGCAACTTCTTGCAGACAAGGTGATACATAAATTTTAAATACGTAATGACTATGGTACAAAATCACCAAATTATATTAAATATACAAAACAATACACAACAAAATAATAAATAATAGAGTATATACTGTATAATAACAATAGATGAAATTATATAAGTATCCGCGGCCCGGGTTTAAATACAGCCAGAACACTGGGTACTTTTCTTCAGTGCTCCCCTGCTGGCGGTCTGAAGTTCACTCAGCCTACTATCAATTATGTACCAGAGCGTCCTTGGTACTCCTGGGCACATTGAGAGGTAAAGACGATCGACTGTGGGATTGACCACCCCACCTTACTTCGTACCGTAGGTCGCATATATGTAGAGCTATCTCGAATCCCCCATGTGCCCTTCAGAACGCGTGCACATTGCATAGGGTCTATGGTCAGATCGCACATCCGCTTCAAACAATATCATAATCACTTCTTTTTTCTAGTTTCTGCGTTAATGTTCCGAAAAACCATGCAATAGTGTTGGTAAACGGTATACCATTATTACTGAAGTCATACTGCACGCTTGCAAGGAAAGTCTGAATTCAAAAAAGTATAATTTTACAGGAGGAGAAAAAAAAAGTGACGCCTTGCTCGAGAAGCTATATGCAAAATCTGTAAAACCATTCTACTCTTTACCGGTCCCCGATGTAGACAGACTTGTGGGTGATATTTTGGAATACTTTGTTAAAGCTAAAGAATGGTTCTCTACCTAGGTAATACTTTTGAGCCAAGTAAACGAAGCTTTGAAAATTTTTAGTTGTGATACTTTTCTTGCAAACATGCGATATATAATTACAATACAATTAAATTACTAGGCCTACTACAACAACGATTATTATTATTATTATTAATATTATTATTATTATTATTATTAGTAGTAGTAGTAGTAGTAGTAGTAGTAGTAGTAGTGGTGGTAGTAGTAGTAGTAGTAGTATAATTGTAGTAGTACTAGCAGTAAGGGAGAATATGTTCTGAATATTAAAGTAGTGAATAATGTGGTACTTTTAATATCAACTTACCAAGCTCCACTCTAAATTGCATTTAGTAGCCTAATGAAACATTTGGTCAGTACTAGCAAATATATACCCGAAACTCTATTGACTAAATATTTTTATATCTCTGATTTAGAAAAAAATAGTCATGATTACTAACGTTTAATGAGTGTGACGAAATAAAAGTACTAAATATGTCAACCAAATTATTTTAGTACTACTGACCAAATCATGTGTACATTTTCGATTTTAAAATGAAATAATATTATTATTTAAGTGATTGAAATATTAGATCTTACCTACCTATTTCATCATCGTCTTCACTGAGGTCTGTAAGGCTGTCTTTATGAACACTTGGTGTGGAATCCGCATTACGAGGCCCAATTACCTCCATACTGGCGTCTGTGGAACGAGCGTGAGGACTGGAAAATATGAATTACAATTATTCAATTATTTATATCTCATTCAACAATAGCATGTATCATTTGTTCTTTCGTTTGGAGATCAAATTGCACACATAAATTAAGTTAAGTTAATTGTATGAGCGGGAACAGTGTTACGGACATAAATTAGGAGAATCATAATGGTAATTCTCGGAACGAAGCACAAAGACATTAGATTTTGCCATGTAAATAACGTTCAAGTGTCCTTGCAATGATTACAGAAATAATAACGTTCTCTACTGATTGTGTGATTTGGCAATATTAAATCGGTGGTTATCATGATCATGTGTATCATCAGAGAACATACCGGTATTTGGTTGTCTATAAGGAGAGTGAAATATCGTTAAATGTAGCTATTTAAAATTGAAAGTACTTTTAAAATATTAGTACTGTATGCAAATTAGTTGTCATAGTACAAATAAATAACTGATGAGGTACCACAGCAGATGTAGGGGCCAATTTATGTATAGGCAGAGTAGGCAATTGCCTACGGCGGCAAATTTTCAGGGGCGGATTTTTTTTTTAAATAATTCAGATAACTTAAAGCATACACTAAATAATTTGACTTTGATTGTTGATAACATTGACTTTAACGGTCTAAATTCCTTGAAAACCCAAGTTTGCAGTGACGTAATAGCAACATTCAACTTTTGAAGATGAAAGGGGATTTAAAAGTTTAAAAAGTACTTGTACTCGAATTATGTGGTCGTGTAAGTGATAGGGTAAAGTTGGACAAAACGAGGAGGTATAACTTTATTTGACTATAGTGTGCATAATAACCAGAATAGTTTTTGGTTCCTATGAAACTTCCATCCTTCTATTACACAGGGACAGACACATATTTCATTTTCCCTGAAAACTGAATTTTCCAAACAAAAAATATTCCCGGTTTATCCAAACAGTATGATAAAATGGTTAGATATTTAAACCAAAATCAATAGTAAATTTAATTACAGATTGAAAATCATTAACTCGAAAGTTGTACAAAAATTGCAAAATAGTTTAAAATGTTTCCAAAACGATGCTTATTTCTTTCGTTATATAAAAACACAAATAGTGAGACCCGTTTAGCCTAAGAACTTACTCCCATTTTATAAGACTGCCTAAGTTTTAAGTTATCAAGATGGCTCTACTCAACAAGTTGCACAAAATCGAATTACGTACCATGATATTACACCTAGATGACTTTAAATAAGCAAAATCCACTCGGAGACGTGCTAATTATGAAATCACCTCTACAACTAACGACAGCGTCTGTGATGCATCCAGTAAGGAATCCAACTCTCCGCCCCCGCTTGATGACACAATTATAGTCCAACTTAAGGGGTACACCTTCCTTTCTGTCGGACCTCCCCGTTTTGTAAACGTTCCCCTACTCTAACTATAGAATGGTTGTAAAATTGCATACTTACAGTGGATTTACATTTTGACGATTTCTTCAATTTAAAATAATCACAATTAATTGCGCCAGTTGAGTAATCGATATTGAGTACTGAAAGTGGGGTAAAATATGGTGACCACACACTGTAGAACGATATAAAACAACGATGACTTCTGCCTATGATTTTACGAAAACTTTAAAATTCATTTATTTTAATCAGTCAAGTAGAGCGGTGTCATACTATTACTAATAATTCGTTCGAACCTTATGAGCCCATATGCATATTAAAGAAGAAAGGGTGGGTAACTCTTGGCTGCCTATAGCAGGCAAAATTGTAAATCCGCAGTCACTAATCAGATGTATAGAAGGTTGTTACTTGTACGGATAAAAAAAAAATATTACAGATGTTTCAAAATAAAATATCATGGATCTCGACAGATGTGGAGTAAAGTCGGCCAAAGTGGCATACTCTTTATTTAGCGCGTCATAACTTTGGAACAAAAAGCGATAACTAACTGTTTAATACACCTAAGGAAACCTTGGAATCTCACCTACATTCCTTCTCAAAATAAAAAAGGAATATTGAAATTTGTGGACAACATACAATATTTTTAGAGGTATTTAAATTCAATTTTGCCCGACACTATGCGGGCAAAATTAAACATGGCTTCATAATATTTTTTATGCAATATTTTAAAATGTATAATAGTCTAGTGATATGTAAAGAATGAAACATAATTTAAAATTTCTAAAATTGGAATAAAAAGTACATAGTGAACAAATTTCTGGCTTTTGTAATGTTCTACCGTTTCCAGGAAAATTCCACTTCGCCCAATTTTGTCTTTTTCTCTTTGCCTGCTTTAATACTTTTCTAATTTTTAGACAGTACATACAACATTAGTGAATCTTTTGTAATATAATTTCGCGGATTTATGACAAAGATAATAGATGTTATATTCTGGATATATTACAATACCTGGCAGCTTTTCACTTGCCTACAGGACTCACGCGCCAAGCAGCTGGCATACTTTTCCATTCCGTCATCAATACACAGTCACTCTTCCGTGGCACCAACTGTAAATTTGTTCTTTGGCTACGTGCTCGAAAAGAACGAAATTTTACTTTGTCCGTCTTTCCCTTACTTGAACTGTGGAGTTCCTAAACAAGTATTAATACACTCAAATAGATATACAAGTTGAGAAATGCATATAATACAGGGTGTCCCATTTTAATCCCAAAACTGGAATGTTACAAAACCCTGCAATGGATAACAAAGGTTCTGCCTGGGTAGGTGTACCGAAAGTAGGGGGACACCTAATTGGGGGAATTTCATTCATGGCGGCCATCCTGAAAGCCGACATAATCGATTTAGATAGAGAATTAACATAGGGAACAGGGTCATGTGATATATCCTTTTAGGTTAGTTCGTTCCCAGAAATTCAAATATGAAGTCAGAGTTTACCTGTGTTCATTTATTCAGAAGATAGAAACTCTGAAATGTAGCATTTTGCAAAGAGATTTGCAGACTGTTTGTCATTTTGTTGTTTTATGTGGTTCAGCATACCTCTAAACATGAACGGTATCGTGCTCATGAGTTGCGGTAGCAATACAATGGTGATTGCAGTAGACTCAATGCTCGTTATCCGGATAGACAGACATGACTGTCATGTTAATCAAACCGCTGGAATCGCAGACTTCTGCTACGAAAAATAAAACAAATTTCAGGTTGGTATATTCTATCGAATGGTGATATTGATAACTTCAAGTAATGATGAAAGTGGCCTATCTGGACGGGAAGTAGAATTTAGTCATGGCGGCCATCTTGAAAGCCGCCATATTGAATGTAGGCTGAGAAAGTGTAATGGGAACAAGGTCATGTATCATATCGTTTTAAACTAGCTTGATCCGAGATAGTCAAATGTGATGTTAGTTTTCATTTGTGTTTATTTGTTTAGAAGATAATTACTCTGGCATTTTTGGTCTTGCGTATGGTAGTTGATTTCTCCTGGTGGCCCTTAGTCTTTATGCTTTAGGATGAAGAAACAAATTTAATAGCAACTGTTTGTTATTAATACCCGGGGACTAAGGGATGCGAACTAGAGATCCAGCTCACTCGGTCCAATGGTTAGCGTGCTGGACTTCGAATCGACAATAGGGAGACATATTGTTTCGAATCCAACGGCGACCATAGTGACTGAGGATTTCCAGGGTTTCAATCTTTCTTCAGATGAATGCTGGAATAATGCCTTAACTAACGACGTGACCAATTCCTTCACACATTCTCTCCCCTCTGCTATGCTAGTCTGAGCCAAAGATACCAAAAGATACATTCAAATTCAGAATGACGATGTGAACCAGAGTGATGGGGAGATAAGAACTACTTGTATTTACTACCTACAGAACTAATGACTTTATTCTGTAATGGGTTGCATGCTTACTGTGGGACTGTTGCTTTGACGCTTTTACGAAATAATAATATTGTAACTGTAGATGCAGACCACATTTTACCCTTTCATTTTCGTATGCGTATCCCAGAAACTTTTTTTTTCTATGCAATGAACCATCCTGGCTTTTGCTGTGGTGTCTGTTCAAATAAAAATAGGTGATTGGATAGTTCGGGACGAGACATGCACACTACTGCTACGCGTGCAAAGTATGCTTAGTCTGAATGTGTGAACTGAAGAAAGTGTTGGACACTAACGTTTCTTCGTTGTTTCACCAGCTGATGATCGAACTGTGTCATCAGCCAAAAATGCTAATTAATTATTTGTCATTGTGTGAAAAACCGGAATTGTTTGTGAATGGGTTATTACTGAAGTGCAAGAAACTACAAAGTGCAAACAAATGTTGTGAAGCACAGCAGTAAGTGTAATTAGGCAGAGTCAGTGTACATTCAGATTTAGTTCCTTGTTTGGATTAAGCTTACATCTCGTGCCTGCAAGAAGTGACATTCGTTAGATCAGTTTCTGTTTTATGTTTTATATCTACACATCGCCAATAGTAATTATGCCTGATTACACCCCATCAGAAATTGTTGACATGCTGCTTATTCTCGGCGAATGTCAAGGAAAACATCGTGCTGCGGCTAGAGGGTAACAGGCTCGTTATCCAAATCGACAATATGCAGATCATACAGTGACTCCATATCTTGAGAGACGAGATCGCACCAGTCACTTGGTATGTAGGACAACTAGACATGTTTATTATAATGATGCGTGTCTGCTTACCGTGGTAGCATGTATTTACCTAAATCCACATGTTAGCCTTCGCCAAATGGAAAGAGAGAAGGGTATTTCCCAGGTCAACTATACACGGACTGTTGTCAAACAGTCATTACCATCCGTACCACATCACATTAACACAAGCAATCACCCCACACGATCAGAGAGCACGTTTAGAGTTTTGCCAATCGGTAGAACTCTTGAAACAAAATGATCCTACGTTTGTTCTTTATGTAATGTTTTCAGACGAAGCATCGTTTGAAAGTACTGGTGGATTGAACAGACATAATTTATCATTACTGGTGTGACTTTAATCTCAATTGGGTGAGGCAAATAGATGCACAGCATCGCTGGCGTGTCAACGTTTGGTGTGGGATTATTAATGGCTACCTCATAGGTCCATACATTTTCGATGGCAATGTTAACGGACACAACTTTATCGTATTCCTACTAAATCAGTTGCCTCTTCTGGCTGAGGATGTTGACTTGCAAACACGTCAGCAAATGTGGATTCAATTAGATGGGGCGGGACCACATTATGCACGAGGTGTACGGAATTATTTAAATACGCACTTTCCTGACAGGTGAATTGGCAGTGGTAGACCAATACCATTGCCCGCGAGATCGCTCGATTTGACGCCGCCTGATTTTAATTTATATTATGTATATTTGAGAACGTGGTCTACGAGAGGAAACCAACAACTAGAGAAAACATGATTGCCTGAATTCGCACTGCTTGTAGAAACATACCACGAGTTGTATTATTAGCAACTGTCACCCAGTTTCAGCAGAGACTTGCACTATGCATTCAAGCGAATAGAGATATCTTTGAGCATCTGCAGCAGGTCTAGGTACGTACAGTGGCTTTTCAGTAGTGTACAGTTCACCTTGTCGTTACAACCCAACCACCCTATGTGTCATACACGTTAAATATAATTTTTGCACCAATGTTGTTGATTTTTTCTTCCTTGTAGTCTCTTCGCATGTGTGTCATTGAAGAACGTCAGAGGGACTATATCTGCTGTTTCTTTATCTTTTTTACAGAGGACAGGAACCAGAATAGCAGAGGGGAGAGAATGTGTGAAGGAATTGGTCACGTCGTTAGTTAAGGCACCATTTCAGCGTTCACCTGAAGAAACACTGGAAACCTTGAAAATCCTCAGTCACTATGGTCGCCGTGGGATTCGAAACAACATGTCTCCCTATTGCCGATTCGAAATCCAGCACGCTAGCCATTGGACCGCGTGAGCTGGATCTCTAGTTCACATCCCTTAAATAAAGAATTATTTTTAATTGGTCATCGGGTATTAACAACAAACAGTTGCTACTAAATTTGTTTATTCATCCTAAAGCATAAAGACTAGGGGCCACCAGGAGAAATCAACTACCATACGCAAGACCAAAAATGCCAGAGTAATTATCTTCTAAACAAATAAACACAGATGAAAACTAACATCACATTTGACTATCTCGGATCAAGCTAGTTTAAAACGATATGATACATGACCTTGTTCCCATTACACTTTCTCAGCCTACATTCAATATGGCGGCTTTCAAGATGGCCGCCATGACTAAATTCTACTTCCCGTCTAGATAGGCCAATTTCATCATTACTGGAAGTTATCAATATCACCATTCGATAGAATATACCAACCTGAAAATTATTTTATTATTCCAGCGGATGACGAGCGTTGAGTCTACTGCAATCACCATTGTATTGCTATCGCAATTCATGAGAACGATACCGTTTATGTTTAAAGGTATGCTGAACCACATGAAACAAAAAAATGACAAACGTTCTGCAAATCCGTTTGCAAAATACTCCATTTCAGAGTTTCTATCTTCTGAATGAATTTACACAAATGAAATCTGACTTCGTATTTGAATTTCTGGGAACGAACTAACCTAAAACGATATGTCACATACCCTGTTCCCTACGTAAATTGTCTACCTAAATCCAATATGGCGGCTTTCAAGATTTCCGCCATGACCGAAATTTCCCCAATTAGGTGTCCCCCTACTGTCGTTACACCTACGCGGGCAGAACTTTTGTTATCCATTGCAGGGTTCTGTAATATTCCAGTGGTGGGATTAAAATGGGACATCCTGTATATACAAGCAAATCTGCGATGTCTACACACGTGTGTTTGATGGAAATTGAACTACGAACTTCGTTGGAATAATGATACATTTATCTGACAGGAGTTGGTTTCGTGGTTGCAATATTGAATAGAATTGACCTTCTTGAGATTTAGAGTGTCCATGAAATCAGTTCGAATCTTGTAGAGATACATATTTGAAACAATAAATATGACCTTTTGATTCAACCCCACGTAAGAATTACTTTGATAGATTGACACTCGGAAGTAAGGGCTTTGCTAAATTGACACTCAGCAGTAAGGGCTTTGATACTACCCCTGGAATTGTTTAGAGCCGTAAGCAATATAAAAAAGATACATTACATAAGAAAGTCGGATGTTAGCAACATGTGTACGGCCTAAGTTCCAAAATATATGTAGAATCATGTTCAGTCTATGTGAATACAAAATACGCTCTTGTATGTATCGGATTTTGTGATACGTTTTCACGCAGTTAATAAAGATTGAAAGAACCGTATTTACGAATTAATAAATTGCTGTAGGAGGATGCTTTAGGAAAGCAATAACATGGATTAAGCCTATATGCAATTGGAAAACAGAGACATAACATCGAACGTTTCTATTCCATTAATTTATTTAAGTTTTTTGAAGACCAAAAGTAAGAAGAAAATAATAATAAAGAAAATGGAAACACTGGGGATATATCGATGGTACTTTGCAGCTACCTCGTATCTCGGAAAATACATTATTCCCGGACAGAGAAAAAACGTTTTTAAAAACTGCAAAGTTATTTCTTGGCCGAAATATTTTACAAACTTTTATGTTAAAAAAAGAGAAAATTGCATTTTGTTCTTAGATACGAGTAGCTGTAAAGTGCAAAGTACCATCGATATGTAATCTGAGCTGGTACTATCGATATTGCTTCAAGTATGATTGAATATTTATTTTGTATTGACATCTTATACAGGGTGACCCAAAAAACCCTACCACATTTGAAAACTTAATAAAACAAAATGTATTGTAGATAGAAACTTGCTTATTGAAAAATATAAAAGGGGAATAAAATAGTTTGTAATGACTAAGGTTAGAAAAACGTCTGGTAAGTGTTTATGTTTTGAAAATTACGTCTGGTAAGTGTTGTCCTTTCTTAGTAATGCATACTTACCGTAAATGTTGCATCCTCCTCTTCAAAAAATACATAAGGACCAATAACGGCATCTTTGTAAATTGCACAAGAAAACACTTATTTATAAGAGTGAATTGATCTTTCGTGCAGGATCTGGGTGTTCTGATCAGACCAATAGCGGAAATTTTGTTTGTTTACATAAACATTTAAGCGGAAATGTGCTTCATCACTAATGGAAGTCAACTTAAATCCAAGATTTACGCACATCGACCCCACACTGAGGAGAGTAATTCAACAGGAGGAAGCAGCTATTCCACAAGACATGACACGTCTGGTGATGATAGACTTCAGAAATCGTCTGCAAATGTGTATTGCTGAGAATAGAGAACACTTACCAGACGTAATTTTCAAAACAAACACTTATCAGACGCTTTCTTAACCTTAGTCACTACAAACTGTTGTTATTTCCTTTTAATATTTTTTCAATAAACACGTTTCTACCTACAATACTTTTGTTTTATTAGCCTTTCAAACGTGGAAGGTTTTTTGGGTCACCCAGTACAACTTTTATGACAAAATTTTTGAGTCGGCCATTGCGTATGGTTCTGAATTTACACATACATCTATGCACGTCAAATCTACGTCATTACATTCATCGCCGAACGTATCTTGCAAAGGAATAGGAAAGGTAAATCCTTCGTCAAATGTAACGGAACCTCTATTCAAAATACCATAACAGTATTTGTCTTGTAGAACTGATACAAATGATGTGAAAACTCAATAAAAATCCCACCTTTAGTGTTAATTTGAAGTCTGCAATATTTATTATTCGGAAAATGGGATTCAGCCGATCCTTTTGAGTTATTCATTTGGTGACTAAATATTGTTTTAATCTTATTGAAAGTAACAAGTCTTAAAGTACTCACTGTCTCCTGATTTGATACCAATGGCGTTCATATTTGGTAGCTTAAGTTAAGATAAAACTATACCCTATGCGATGCGCACACGTAGTGAACTGCGTTCCACATATTCTCGACCTACGATTAGTCCCACGTTTGACCGCCTTTACCTCCCAAGGTGCCCAGGAATAAAAAGAACACTCTGTTACTCAATTTGATACACGCTACCGCCTAAACCATGGCTACTCCTTGGTAGCTCAATTAGGTTTCAGAAAAGATTTTTGATTTCATGTAAAATTTATGTAACATGTAGCCATTGCCTTCTGGTTGAACCAGTAGGATGAAATCTAGTGGTATATACCTTAATTCGTCAAACCGCTTACAATTTCTGAAAGAGATACTTCTGCATCATCATTCCTTAAGACAATTATTATATATTGAAAGAGAGTATGCTTATTGAAAATATAGCTACAAGGTACGCCTCAAACAAGAACAGACAACTACGTTGAAAATCCTAACTTTCATGAAACTCTCGGTTGGACATAAGTTTTCACGTTCACTTTCCGTGCGAGAGATCACAGGTTTAAGCCCCGTAAGGTTCATTGAATGGAATGGATCGGAACCCACTTTACTGAAACACGTAAGCTCGTCCTTAAACGTTCACAAACTCGTTGGACGATAATAACGATTTAACCAACCTTTATGAATGTCTTCTGAAATGTTAAGTATAGGTAATGCAATAACCGTTTAAAGTCACTTAATGCAGTATCAACGTTTTAAGAGAAAAGGGAGAAAGAAAGTTACGTATATTTTAGGATGGAAGAGTTTATATGAACTGAAACGACTTCAGTGCAATTACAGTGACCAAAGAAGTAATTAATATATGGTAATTAAGTGCGAGGTCTGTAACACTTTTCTGTCACTCATACAACGACTTTTTCTCTTGTATGCAACAGTATTCTATCTATCTTTGGTTTTAGTGTTCATATTATATTTATGAATGCTTGATTACTTTTACATTTTTTGTACATTATGTGGTCAACATATCCTGATAAATTAATAAACACTCATTTTTCAATTGAATATCTTCACGCAAATCGAGATAAGTTAAAAGTTTACTGTGTTTTACGTAACGTGGTTGGCTAACGCAAAGAGTCATAACTTAGGTTTTTCCGCCGCTTGTCCCCAGTTCTAACTTCTTTACAATAGGCCCTACTCTTCCGAATCGCCTAATTCAACATTCTAAACTCGCGAAGAAATGTAAAAAATAGCTTTAAATCACGATCGGAGCTGAAAGAATATATAAGTGTGAGTAATATTTGACTCATTTAAAGTATTCAAGAAGTAAACGTTTTGAATAGTAAACACATCTGCTTTTCTAAAATTCGAAAAAAGCAAATTACACATTCTAGGGGTTTACAGTATTTCAGAAACAGTTACGATTACGTAAACGCACCAGTAATGGACATTTTAAAGAAAAGTTATAAAATACTATTTTCCTAAAGGCGGTAATCATTTCACCTACATGGTGTAGCGACCCATTTACGATTGATTGCAACATGTCTTACTCTCTCGCCTTATTTTGTGTGTCTTCTTTTTTTGTTCGTGCTTTGTCGGCGAAATTTTTCGTCTTCAGCTTTCTTCAAAGAGTTTTATTTGTCCGGGTGACAATGAAGATTAGCCATTCATTTCTTCTCTTTCATTGTTGATTGGCGGGGGGTTATCTTTATTTTATCTTCATTTTATTACGTAATATTTCTTTGCATATTTTATCTCATCATTTTCTTCAACAATTTTTCTTTCGTTTAAAATCGTCAAAAACAAATTAAAAGATCTGATTGTAGATTTATTATCGTTGAAATTTTGGTGGTAAGCCACACACCCCTTTCCAATCTTCCTTCTGTTTTAATGCTCGTCTCTCATTGGCTGAGGCCAGTCAGGAGTTCGATCATGTGAGTGGGGCTGCCCACGTTGAATAGTTGTACAAGAAGCTGGCTGCTCTTGAAATTGCTAATATGTTATATAAGAATGTTAATACAGCCTATTATCTAAGGCAAATGGCAATATAAAGACAGCCTTTTCCTTGGAATATAATTTGTAGTATCAGTTTCTACGTACCGAAGAAGTGATGATGAGAATTTGTCCCAGGCAGTAGACGGTCTTAAGCTTCCATATTGTAATAATTGTACAGAGAATGACCTTGAAGCATCTTTTGGTGGTTTGTGTGTGCGATGTGGTTTTCAAGTATATATGTGGTGTGCAGTGGTTTTATTTCGTTTTTGAAATAAAATATAAATATATCATTTGTGGTGCTAAGCTCTTCTCTTCTGTGATTAAAAATGATTCAATGTATCTACAGCATGTCAGTAGATTGTGGTTTGACTAGTGGAAGTTTGTGTGAGGTGGTCATGTCCGCCTAAATTGGTAGGCGCCGGGGTCGGTTTTCTGTCAGGTAATGTATGCTTAATATCTTAAAATTCCTTTTTCTCTCCCAGAAACCCAAGTCTGTTTCACCTACGTTCAGATAGCTAAATTTCAGCTTCTTAGATTTTGGTTCGTATACGTTGAATATTTTACCTTGCACCATAATTGATGCTACTTTACAGAATACACGTTAATTTTTCTATTCAGCATTTTCGTTTGCTCTTTTCGGAAACTGGTATGTTTTAAATTGCACAAAATTTCTACAGCATGTCCGTTTTTGTCAGATGTAAGATTTAACGATTCTCTATGTTTTATTTCGGTAAACAGTAAAGTTCAAAGCTTCGTCGTTGCGTTAGCAGCCGTAAGCCATTTTTGTTCATAGAAATTCGTGTTGTGAATTAATGCCTAACCCAACCATAGTGCAGCAAGATTGTATTATCAGAACGTAGGTTAGATTGAGTGAAGTTTGAAAAATGGAATTTACATACGAAATGTTTTAGCAACGTTTTGAAAATATCAAACTAAATTGCTGCCCAGTAGCTACACTGTAAATAAAAATCTTTTCATATAAAGAAATGTTACTCTTCAGTAATTGTGGAATTTTGATTTAACTGGGCTAAAGTATAGAATGTCTACCACGTTTGGAAAGTAAAAGTATCCTAATCTTTTGAAAAATAAGTATGTAAAATGTTATCTCAGCTTTTAGGCAGAGCTTTTCTCTAATAACTAATTTACCTTTTTGTCATATGTGAAATTAAGAGCATATTCAATGCTTATTTGATGTTCAAGAGATTCTCTTCGGAAAAGTTTTCTTTTCCAAGAAAATTCAGCAATCAGTCTTTTGCCTTGCGTTTGTCATTTTTAAGTAAAAATAAGTTATATTTTTACCAGATATTTTTTGTGTCAATGGTTTCATTATGATGTAGGTAGATTACCATCATTGTGGTATTGCTGGGAAGGTTCCCAATCTTTTGCTTTTTGAGTCCGCGAAGTATTAATTTATGTATATGTGAGAAGGTAATTGAAGATGAAGTTAAAGTTTGATATTTGATCCAATGCTTCAGCAATCTTTAGGAAATAGTGAAATCAGTTGAACTCATCCCAATTTCGTGTCAAATATTAACTAGTGCTGTGTTGAGTCTTGTACTATTTTAGGAGCCTGGTTGCGTTAGGCCACTAGAATAGCGTTCTGTGCTATGGTATTCTGCGGGACGTTCCCGCCTGCGTCTCTCCCCCCTCTTTTGATGGTCTTTTTCCTCGTGTTCTGCTTTGGCCAATTTTCTGCGTTTTGGCACTTCTTTCGGGCTTCTTACATGCATGCTTTATGATTTAGACTAGTGCGTGTTCTGTCTTTGATGTGGTTGAAGCAGGGTGCTGATGGGTAGGTATCCTCCCTGCCTTCTGGTCCGATAACGGTTTTCTTTCCCTATGTGCCCTCTTCTGTGGCGTAATATCGGCTTGTCTCCAGGGTAGGTTTGATCACGTTGAGTTTGGATAAACCCCCTTTTTGCAACAGGGCACCGCGGGCCCCCGGTTTGCTGAGTCTATCTACTTTCATTTGTTGGAGCAGCCTGTGGGACATTACAATGGAAAAAATGAATATGGTATATTTTGATGACACTGAAAATTATTCGCTCGACATTGCTTTCATCTGATATTTCAGACATGATGTTGAAATTAGGTCCATGGTTGCATCTACTCTTCCATGCATTCTGTTTAAGCAACTGATTAAGGTGAGAGCTTTCGTTCGTTTATTCATGAAATTGCAATAACAATTACTATCGTTGTTCTGTACTACAGGTATTATATATTACGAAATATCTTCGTTTCGAGTATTTAATGACCAAACAAATTATAAATTGGATCTGTTATGAAATGCAGGGGATGTCCATTACCGGTACGGCAAAGTTAGTTTTTGTCTAGTTATGGACATACACTATCCATTACTAGGTTTAAATCAAAATCCTTGAGTTGTTTTTAACGTTCTAACAGTGTTGGTAAAAATAGGCTCCGAACCACTCCGTTCAATAGATCTGAGGGGAAATTTTACTCGAACACGATCGCAGAAAATGAGTGCGCTAAATTCTCCGCAACTCCGAGGGCGAAATCACAATTCTGTTAGCTGTTTTATTTCATCTTGGGAATGATTATTTACTCTTCATGACCATAAGTTTGTCAGGAAAATTTTGGGTCCCATTTTTTTCAATGATGGATGCGGGGATGTCCATTAAAGAAATTATTTGTTCTGATATTGGACACTATTCATGGCAAATTAGAATTCGCATTTTTATGGCCACAAGGAATCTATGGCTCAGGCGGGGATAGGGTAGGGGAAAGAAAGCGGGAAGGAGTTTGACAAGTCTAAGTTGAAGGTACCATTAGGGTATTTGCTTGTTATGACTGAGTGAAAACAAACGTTAAAACCTCGGTAAGGATGGGCTATAGCTATTTTTGAACCCACTACCTTCGGAATGATCACTCAGTGGAATTCCATGAAACACTCAGATAATTAATCGAAGAACAGCATTAAACATATAATCGTGTTTACTACGTAGGCCTACTTATATTTGAAACATCAGCAATGAATATTTAAATTATTTTGAGTTATATTACTGGGTGTCCATTACTGAAACATACAGGTTTTTCCGTGTCCATCACTGGTACAAAAATAGTCAGACAAAAAGCGTGATTTCCTCTCAAATAGTGTACCATATGTTGATGAAAGTACCACTAGAAGAAAGAATGGAGAACGCGTAACATTCTCATTTGATCAATACATTTAAACTGTATTTGAGATAAAAAGTATAAGGGTGAAAAGTGTCCTTAAAGTGTCCATTACTGGTGCGTTTAGCTTATTGAAGTTTAAAAAACTGTATGTGAACTAAATATATCTAGAATAATACATTTTCTTAAAGAACTTCCAAAAAACCTTTACTCCACATGTATGATCAAGTATACTTAAACGTATGTACTATACTTTGAAAGTGTATCTGTTTAGGTTAGATTTCACTTCCCTTTAAACAAGTCTAGTTGTACTACATACAAGGCAAATTACGAAGTTTTGTGTAGTGCAAGAGTTGGAAGGATATCGCACACTACAATTTTGTACGAAGCATAGTTTATATAATACCTGACGACCCGTTTCTACTATAATGCGGCAGTAGTTCCCAATAGGTTGTATGGCACTACCGGGAACCTACCGATGCTGTTTGTCATGTTTGTGAAAGTATTGTTTGTAAATTTCGTCATTAAATGCCTAAGTAATCATGATGTTACTAGGACATCATATATTATTTTTAATCATTGTTCTTTGTGTGAAAATCGGATGTTTGGTTAAAATACAGTCAGAAAGAACTGTTAATTGACAGTGATCATGTGTATTTCGTTGGCCACGCCAACTGTACTCTCTCTGCTTAGCTTATGCTATTATTTTAGCCATTATAATCAGTCTTCCCTTAAGATATTTCTGTTGACCACTGTATACAGTGGCCAGGGATTCCGCCAAGATTTTAATTTGGTTGTGGGCTAAAGTAAAATTGAGAGGGTGTAAGTGGAGTTATGCACTTTTTATTGTATATTCGTTTTTAGACCGTAAATATTTTAAAGTTGGGGGTACTGTCCAGGATTTGGTGGGTAACACTCTTATAGAGGGGAGAGTCTGGCGCAATCACTGTCAGTTGCTTTACACGGATACTATATTAGGTTTAGGTCATACATAACTGCTTTTTGTTTACGTAACTATTTTGAAAACGTTCGTGTTGGCTACACTGGAATTTCGACACAACATCGCTTTAGAAACATTCCAATACTTCATAATGTACACATGGATTAAGAGTAAGACATCATTCATGCTTTTTTTTCGCACTCACTTGCAAATTTGTTTCCTTAAAGGACCTGGGCTGGGTTGTAAGAAGATACTAAAGTGTAAAATCTGACTTAAGTCAGACCATAGAGCTCTACATAATACTGGAGTGACTACTTAGTGTTAAAGATAGACTCCAGAGCAAACGTTTAAACTTGTTTGTCCACTTCCAGTTTAATCCAATGTGGACCAAATTTTCATTTCTAACTAACTTTTATACGTTTATATCGCTGGGCGGCCCGTTTTTTTTATTTAAGTAGTCACTCCAGTATTATGTAGAGTTCGATGGTCTGCTTAAGACAGATTTTACACTTAAGTATTTTTCTTGCAACCCAGCCCAGAAACATGTATGATTTATAGAGTTACGTTCTTACCGTATTGTTCTTGAATAAGATGATAAAAATTGATGAGAATATTTTTACTGGAAAGGACAGAAAACACTAACACAAACAACCAAAATTAGGGTTGCTTTTCTTGCAAGCGTACATTGCTTGCGATTTGGGTTAGTAGCCAATTGAAACACGTGTATTATTGCGTACTCGACGTGTAAGGCCTGATTTACTTGCGTGCGATTTGGGTGAGTAGCCAATTGAAGCACGTGTTTTATTATGTAGTATGTAGAACACGCCATAAAACACGTGTTTCAATTGGCTACTCACCCAAACCGCACGCAAAGCAAGTAACGCAAGCTTGCATGAAAATCAGCCGTAACACGTATTTCAATTGCCATGGAAATCGCAAGCAACGCAAGCTTTTAAGAAAATCAGCTCTAAAAAATGCTTGCAAATATAGTTTAAAAAAATATAGCATCTTAAACTTGTACTACAAGAAGAATGGAAGTTCATACACAAGGAGGTCATCTTATTGCTTGGCGAATTTTATAATAAAATTTCTCTTTGTAAATTTTTTCGCGATAGTTTTCTAGTAAAGTGTTACAGTAGCAACATTACAAAGCATATTATACCTAATTGTATAATGGATAGATAGCCTACTTTTCAGCTATGCGAAACGAGATGACTAAATTTCCTGCCTTTAATGACTTAATCAGGAAAATACTTAGGTATTTCCCTTAACAGTTTATTAAGTTCTAGTGATTAGACAGGAAAATAAACTAGTAGCTTTCTCATGCACAGACTGAATTCAGGTGTGAAATTCAGTTAATGTCTAACCTAGAGTCCTAACTATTTTCAAACAACCCGAGAAAAATTCGCTTCTAAACGTGAGGTACACTAGATTCTCGCTAATCTGGCCATTACTTGCACATATGGGTCCCGGATTCATGGATGTGCCGAATTATTGAGAGGGTCGGAAATTACTAAAAACTTTGGTAAACTTTATTTTTATATGGGACAGTCTAGTAAACTTTAGGCTTCGGCCCGTCACGATTCGCCTTTAGCTGTTAAAATCTACATCCATACCCCTGCCGAGACTCGAACCCGGGACCTTCGAGCCGATAGCCTACCACCGCAGGCCGCTCGGCCACCCGGCCGGCACGGAAATTACTAGTTTAAACACATAGGGACTATACAGGCTGTACTTTATTAAATTCAAAGACACTATACATTCATTTACATAGAAAATTTAGTCTTTCAGTGTGTAGATACAGTGTACGAATTAAACTTTTTAGTCAGTGGGGGGGAGGATAAAACATAACGCACGGATTTCAAAAGGATATATAACTCTCAGCCATATTCAATCCACTACTGGATGAAGCTTCTCTCGAAGGGACGAATTGGTCTACTGCTTGCACGCTGACTAGACGTGTTGGGAGAGAAGAGCCGAACGCCTCAACTGTGATCGCCACTGTCTTTTAGTCATAGCAGCTCCCCAATTGCATCACCATACTGGGTGGGCAGTGGGCAACGTTCTAGACCCTCTCGCTTTGGAAAAAAATATCTTGGCAGAACCGGAAATCGAACCCGGAACCACACGATCAACAGTCAGCAACGGTAACTACTAGACCAGTGGAAAGAGAGTCCTATTTTCAATAGGAGGTTACCAAGTCAAATCAATCATACTAAATCTCACATTAAGCTATTTCATAAACATCACAAAAGAAATGACTTTTAAAGAAGCTTCTTAACTACCAATAAAAGTTCATATACTCTTGTATTAAAATAGTTTCAACTTCTGTTAAAAAAAAAAAGTTCCGATTTTCTATCTAATCTTGATCGAAACATCTTCTAGGGGGGAATTAATTTATCCCTGGTAGGGACGAAAAATAAATTTGTCAGGGGTTGAAACTTATTTGCCAGGTGGGGAAATCCCGGGCATCCCCCCCCCGTTAATTCTCACACTGAATTGGAACGATGTGGCATCTATACATAGACTATTGATTTAACGTGCAAACAGAAGATGAGTAATAAAGTAAAACTGCAAAGAAATGGTGGAAAGATTTCAAGGATATTACAGGAGAAATAACTGCAAACAAGAAATTAAAAAGGACAAATTTTATATCATTATTTTAAACAGTGTGGTAGCAATAGGTCATGCCATTTTTTATCTGATTCGGGGAGTAAACATCATTATTATTAATGTTGTACTGATAGCTGTCTTTCAACTCACATTAAGCCTTCTCCATTCAGCCAGTGGCGGCTCTAGAGGAAAAAAAGCTCTCAACGTTGCATATTA
>JAGDQP010000675.1:31882-72982 GCA_022664845.1 Lepisma saccharinum
TATATATATATATATATATATATATATATATAAAGTGTTTCTATTTTGATGCTGTCCTGCTGTCCATAATCTACATTCTCTTTCTTTCCTCTTATGCCTTCCCACAATTCGTTCCAATGCGTTTTTCAGTACAAGCTCTTCTCAGACAATGACCCAACAAATGTTTGTTTCTGTGGATGGGTGTGATACACATTAGTCATTTTCAGTCATTTTTTTTTTAATTGCATATTAATTCTCCTTAGGTATATCTATGAAGGAAATATGTACGTTTAGAACCTTTTTCAATGTAAGAAAACAATAATTAGTTGAAGCAAAAAAGTGAATATTTTAATATTTATCATCAGTGCATGTAATTTATGGATTTCACAGAGGGAAACTTATAGTTAACTGCCAAATTTACACTGGATAAAATGACTTGACTGGATTTTACACTACATAAAACGGCATTAAAAGTTCCTCCCTCTACACACACACACACTTAAAAATCTATAAATACCACACTGGATATATCGTATAATTCAACACCAATTTAGACGTAAATAAGATGATTTTAAAAAAAAGCAGCAACAAAGATTTCTACTTTTTATTTGTAGGTCTGACTAGAATTTCCTATATTTTTTTATAGTCAGAAGTAAGTCGGACAACGATTAGCATTCTGTCGTTTTCGGTATAAGCTACTGGTGGTATAATTTCGAAATAACACCGCATTGCCTATAAGCAATAAATTAAATTTTTAGATGATGTGGTCTTCCCTTTGTTACAACATTGTTGATAGTGAAGACTTCTAAAAGGTTTTAAAAACAAAAAATACTGTTACATAACCAAAAAGCAATAAAATAATTACTTGAAACTTGTTTTAAGAAATTAAAAAAATGTTTAAAACTCGACAAAATGAAGTTTCTAACATATAGTTGCGGAAATACCTTAGCGACCTCGCCCCATCCCATTACCAGAAAAGCACAGATCCTTCTCTCCTTCTTTAACCACAACCACTCCGTAACTTTTCCACGCGCCCTGCCACGCTTTTCCTTCCATCATTGCCAAATTTCTTTCCGAAAAAAGAAAAAAAGGTGAAATAAGAAGAAAGCACTATTATTTTTCACCAACAAAGAAATTGTATTGCAGGAATGTACAGTAAGGCCTATAAGGTTATGTTATCTTATTTTCAACTTGTGTTCATAGGAATTTAAGTTGTACGTTGTAACTGGCTTCCGACAACAAATCCATTTTTATTAAGAAATGCTTGAATTCGGTCATTTAATACATAGAACTTTCAAAAGAAATTGTTGAAATGGAGATCGATTTTTAGTTTCAACCTACTTGCAATCCCCCAGCCCCCGTCTCTCTCTCTCTCTCTCTCTCTTTCTTTCTTTCTCTCTCTCTTTTTCTTTCTTTCTCTCTCTCTCTCTCTCTCCCTCCCTCCCTCATACACACACGTGATATATATATCAGACAAATATATAATAATCACAAATTCACCGAGCCCCTGGTCTAGGAGTTAGCGTTGCTGACTACGGGTTGAAGGGTCCCACGTTCGATTCCCGGCGCTGCCAAGGATTTTTTCCAAGGCTTGTAGGTCTGGAACTGAGCCCACCCAGCATCGTGATGCAATTGGGGAGTTGCTATGAATAGAAGATAGTTGCGATCACAGAGAACTCTCCTCTCCCAACCCGTCTGATCAGCGTGGGAGCCCGGAGCAGTAGACCATCTCCTCTTTCCGGGGAGAGGTCTTATCCAGTAGTGGAACGTATATGGTTGTGATTTATTATTTATATATCAAACAAATATATAATGATCGCAAATTCACCGAGATGTTTACTCCTTTTCACTACATCGGAGGAATGCCAGGATTATGCCTTGAATCGAGGTGACATTTTATCCCCATCTCATTTGAATTTGAATTTTACTTATGGCCATTAAGCACCTAAAGCTCAGACCGGGGTAGGAGAGGGGAAAGTACGCGAGATAGTGTCGGCGAGGGCCTATGTTAAGGGTGCCATCCCGGCATTTGCCTGGTGTGACAAAAAAAACTGGGAAACCTCAGTCAGGGTGGTTGGCCGCTGGGATCGAACCCACGACTTCCCGAATGCTACGCGAACGCTCTACCACTTACCTACGGTGGCTTAGTATCCCCATTTCATGTAACAGAGATGAAGTTAATAACTTGATGGCCTGTAACGTGAAGAGTGTTGTAAAGGCAAAAAATGTACAGTATTTAATAACGTTCCCTTTTGTGTGGCCAAAAAATGATGCATAACGCAAGAATGACAAGTTCTCATTTACTTCCAATACCTACAAAGAAAGAGTTAAGAAAAATTTCTCTTTAGAGACAAACAGCCGCATTCATAAACTTTTTTGAGTAACTAGCGCTGTACTAAAGAGTGACTACCAATATTAAAATATTGTTAATCACTAGTTAGTACAGCGCTAGTTACTTGAAAAAAAAAAGTTTCTGAATACGGCTGCATTTGTTTTTCTCATAAGTAGTAGACTAGAATGTCTGCTTCAGGAGAACCATCTTGCTGTTGTTTATTATATTCAAAATATACATTAAAAAAGTCGAGAATTGAATGCTCACTTTCAAGAAGAAAAAATTTCGTTATCAGTCGTAAACTTCTGGGAAAATATTTTGGATAAATTCTCCGCCCTACATTAGTAATAAAATCCTATCCATGGAGAACTGATAATTAAAAACAAATAATCTCTTTATTTGATAAATTGATTAAAGCAAGCAAGCGCGCGCACGCACGCACACACACACACACACACACACACACATTCTCTCTCTCTCTCTCTCTCAGCAAGATAACAGTACAGATGTAACTTAATCAACGCTGGCACCAGCTACCAATAGCATAACCAAACAGTACAAGAAGTTATCAACTTCTAAAATTTCAATTTAAAGGGCGGAATACAATGGAGGAATACAAGGGAGGAATTTGGCAACATAGGCACCAGCGAGGGTGGGAAAGTGACGATACAACAACCCTGTCAACATGTGTTAGTCGTAAAATCCAGGGTTCAGAGGACATCTGTTGTAGTGGAATTCCAAGAAAAAAAGGCGCTAAGGCCGTTCGCCAAGTTTACACTGTGACTCCTTCCCCCACCCCATGTTTATAGAAGAAGCTTATTATGGTACACTTCATTTCATGTTCAAGAATCGATAACATTAACACACTCGTACCTATGAGTTGCTATAGCATCTGGATCTTTAACTTACCACTGTCCTGCGAGATGCTATAGCAACCGAGCGACTTTCACTTGTTGTTGTTTTTTAGACGACCTTGAGTAAGGATATTCGACGTAAGCATGACAATACTGTCACGTGTGAGGTCTCGTCTATCATACTGTGGTAGCAAGTGGCCAGCAGAGGTCACGTGGTTCACATAAGCACGTGTTTTTTTGACAACTGAAACGACTGATAAATACCTCAGTGTTCCGTGTTGTTTTGTTTTCGCTCGAGCAAGAGGAGGAAATTAGGGGAAGAATTATTGTGACATGCACTCTATTTCCTTGTTTATGTTTCTGTCTTTTATGCACACCCTATTTCTCTTGTTTATATGGACCCTATTGCCGTGTAGAATTTGTTATATCGTGTGTCCAGGAAAATATATCATAACCCTATCTTGGAAGAAGAACGAAATAAATAAATAATTTTAGGAACAGTTGAGTCCTTTTTTATTTCATAACAAGTATGATGAATTTTGCTCCTCTTTCTCTCCAAGCTAAAGAAAGAAGGATCAGTTTGCTTCGATGTTTTATCGTGAGCGTATTATTCTTTCGCATTCAATGGAGTCACCGGGTCCTAATACATCGAGTTCGCCACCGTCTCGCATGTCGGAAGAGGAAATTATTGAGATAATAAACGATTCGGACTCTGATGCGTACGAAATACAATCAGATGATTTTTCTGACGAAAGTTCTGTTATTGATAAACGAGTGGAAGAAGTGCCTTTGCCTCCAGTAAAAAAATAAAAAATAAGACGACTCCACGTTACATGTATATTAGAAGATCAGCAAAATGTCCTTTAAAAGTGTGACGTCATCACACCCACCCTCCTATGCACATGGCATTTAAATTTTGTTCCACATGACAAACGGTTATTCTTCTTTCACGAAACCAAATTTCGTCTTTCTATCTGCATAATTAATTTTTTAATATTTTTTTTCTAACCCTCAAAAAACCCAAGGACAGGGGGAAAATGAGGATTGAAATTGTCCAGGATCGAAAGTGTTAAACTTCTTGCAAAATAAATATTAATTATACTAAATATTTCAAGACAATTGAGAATATTAGTTTATCTTCGTTGCAAAAAACTGGGAGGGTCCAGGCCCCCCCGGCCCCGGCCTAGAACCGCCTCTGCATTCAGCACTCTCCTTTTTTGCTTCAGCATAGATTTTTCTTCCTTAATATTGTCTAGGTGTTGAATTCGTCCTGTTCCTCGTTTTTCCTTATCATACTTTTATTTATATCCCTTAATGTTCAATCTCTATGCAGCTAATGCTTTAACCAGTTTCTCTTTCTTTAATGGCTCCAGTATTGTTACTTTCTTCAGCACTTCCGCATTCAGCATCTTCTGACTTGATCCATTCTGCTTCATGTCTATGTTTCGTGTTGATGTTATTTTTTCGTATTTCATATTCTCATTTGTAATAATATTTGACATACTTGAAACCCGATAGGTGTTCTACCTTTTCGCTTCCATTGTTGTTGATATTTGTTGTGGATCCACTTATTCCTATTACAATTCTTATAGTTTTCTTTGCGTTTATTTTCAGTCCATGTTCTTCACAGCCTCTCTGCAGCTGCTTTAACATATTCTTAAAAACTGTAAATAAAAATTGCAATAAATTCTTTTTTTATTGCTCTAACATTATTGCAATAAATCAAATATAAAATAATATTGAGTATTGTTGATGTCACAACTGTTCCACTGACACATGATTGTTTTACAACAATAAACAGCTGTTACTAAGAAATATCTTTAGTTTTCTAACTTTCGGTACGGTTCTGCTTGTGATGAAACATCCTGAATTGTCAGGAGAGTTCTTTCCCTAGTCTTTTTGATGATTTTCCATAAGGAGAGATCACCATAAGAGACCAGGGAGTATTCCGCTGACAATTCAAGATGTATCCTATATGCTCCTAAAGAGGGTTCGGACGCGAGGGATACCGATATTGAAACTCTAGTCGGTATCGTCTTTGACATTTAAAACTTCTGCATTTAACTAGGTCTGTAACATTGCATGGAGGGCAATGGCGGGAAGGGAGTCATCGCCTTTGGAATAAAACCTGCCGGAAGAAATCTCAAAGGAATTCGATTTCTTATCCCTATGTAATGAGACCTTAATCGATGAGGGCCTATTGCACATCAATACACTATGGTCCATTCTAGAGAAGATTGAAATTGTCTCTTTCGTGATATTGTATTGAATGGACTGTGGTACAAAGCATTTTACTTGGCCCGGCAAAACTCTAGTAAGATGCATCTGAAATTAAGAATTGCAGAAGTGTCAGTCCCCTTAGCAAGCAAGTTTCTCGGATCGTATTTCATGCGTAACGAAACAGTGCCTATTAAACAGTTTATAAACAGTCCATTAAAAACTAGAAGCATATTCCATAACCCAAATCCAGGAGAAAATCCATTTCCTATTACATAGATTGACTAACTATATTATATCTCATGGTAAGTACAAATACATCGATTATTATCACCAGGCTCCGAATTTTTGTAGGTTCCAAAAAACTCAAATTAGGTTTTATTGTTTGTTCTAGGATATTTTTTAGGATTTTTAACAGGTTTTAGCGTATTACAGCGTAGTATTTTGTTTAAACTTCCGCAGTAGTTAGTTCGATATCATTGCCGTATCGAGATATGGAAATACAATCCGCAGGCGTCGAGTGGTGTAAAAGCTTTAGAAAAAAAAATAAAAAAAAACTTCAAAGTTTCTACACAGTAGCGAAAATGTTTCTTGGAGTATTCGAATAAACCTTCATAACATTTGAACATATTTGAGGCAAAACAGTGAGCGAATTAAACTTTTGAGCCAAGGGGGGCGGGGGATAAAACATAACGCACGAATTTCAAAAGGTAACACACATATATATATAAAAAACTTACAGCCATATTCAATCCACTACTGGATGAGGCCTCTCTCGAATTTTTCTACTTGCTCGCAAGCTGACCAGACGTGTTGGGAGAGAAGAGCCGAAGGTCTCAACTGTGATCGCCACTGTCTTTTAGTCACAGCAGCTCCCCAATTGCATCATCATGCTGGGTGGGCAGTGGGGAACGTTCTAGACACTCTCGCTCTGGAAAAAATATCTTGGTAGAGCCGGAAATCGAACCCGGAACCACACGATCAGCAGTCAGCGACGGTAACTACTAGACCAGCGGAAAGAGAGTCCCATTTTCCAATAGAAGGTTACCAAATCAAATCAATCATACTAAATCTCACATTAAGCTATTTCATAAACATCACAAAAGAAATGACTTCCAAGCAGGCTTCTTAACTGCCAGTAAAAGTTCATATACCCTTGTATTAAAATAGTTTCAACTTCTGCTAAATAGAAATGTTCCGATTTTCTATCTAATCTTGATTGAAACATCTAGGGGGGATAAATTTATCCCTGGTAGGGACGAAAAATAAATTTGTCAGGGGTTGAAACTTATTTGCCAGGTGGGGAAATCCCGAGTATCCCCCCAGTTAATTCGCACACTGTGTAGATATACAGTAGTATCATTCACTATGAAACATGTATAACATTGTTTAACATTTTTAACTAACAACATTGTTGCACACGATAATTCATTGTTGTGCGCGTCATTTCTGCTTGAGGGACTAGAGCCCGGATGTGGGCCGGACTACTGAGAGGCCGGACTGCTAAGTGCCGAATTAGCGGGAGTCTAGTGTATTATACGATTTTTAGTGCTGCCACCTTGAGATTCTAGCCTTATTTCTAGTAGCTCGAAAACGATGAATCGAGGGAAGGGAAGAAGTAAGCTCTTAGGAAAAAAAAAAAAACTCAATCGAAGTTGTTGACACTTCTCTTCAATCTGACATAGTTCGACATAAATAAACTTGGTTGAAAACCATAACATATCCAAATATCTAATTTGGGAAACGTCGCGAACCTTGTTTTTGTTCACTACGAAGTTACCAAAGTTATACGTATGAGGCTCACCAATAAGTTCAATATGAGTCCAAGCAATAAATAGTCTATTCTTACGAAATACACGCTGAAAAATTTTAGAATGACACCGACATCCAAATTGAGCTTTCGAGAAAGTGGTCAAATATAGCTTGTTTGAAATATGAAATTAAAAAAAAAATCAAATTTAAATAAATAATTGGACATAGATACATTCTTCGTGATCAAACAAAAGTTGTATTAATGAAACTAATCGTGTACACAATTTAACCCTGAGACCGCCAAGTAGGATCACTAAGGTCCCCCAGAGCTCATTTTTTAATTATTCCTTTGTATATATTTTACTTGCAATGATGTCTCTTTAGCTACATTAATACTTTTATGTTTTGCACTTAACCTGCAAATTATCTTATAATTATGCTCTATATTTATGAGTTACGGACCCTGGGGGACCTAAGTTTCACCACACTATGCGTTCACGCTATCTAAAATTTCGGCCCCACTTCTGAATATAGTAGAAGACCTCAAGTTCGCCACTATAATTTTCGAGAAACTTTTAAGACCTATTAAGTTGTTGATAAGAGTAATGTTTAGTAATTTTCATTTCTTCATAATATGCTCTATGAATACAGCCTTATTCACAAAATGTAACACAATTCAGTAGATATAATGCATAATAAATATACTTTCAAAGATCTTCTGTTAGGAGTCACTTTAGAATAAAATGTCAGCCTTAACTACATCTCAACAATTTGATAATCATGTACAGGAAATGTAAGAGATTCTCTTGTGCAAGAAAAGTAACAAAAATGTATGAAATAGGTATTTCGGTGAGGTCACTTCGGTCCTCCACTTGAATGTTTACGAAAGAATTTGGGCTTGGTCGTCGGAGGTAAAAGATCAAAATGAAACAAAAGGATAAGAATCAGAGTGTGTATAAAAGAAGCTAAATCTAATAATTCTCATTGGAATCCTCTATGTTTCTACAGATTAGCACGGCGTATAATCGGCCTCAGTTTGTTACTGAGTACTTGAAGCAACATCATAGTTAATTAATCTATGCACTTCCATGGGCGGATTTATGGAGGGCATTGCCCGTCACTCATTTCAGAATGACTTTAAATGTTTCATTCTAAACGATAGCATTTAAAGTAATTGTCCCACATGGTCTCTCTCGTGTCCCCCCCCCCCAGGTTCTCTCTTCTAAATTCGCCCATGTGCACTTCCTTAGCCTTCAGACTCATCGAACTGTAACCCATTGAGTGCATTTTGGATGTACTGGATGGTAATGGGAGATCTACCAGATTTTCTCCCAAAATATGCAAAAAACGATGTCACTACTGCAGCGTGCATGTGTAATTGTTTTATGTTCTCACTTACCAGACAAGAGCCAAGAACCCCTATAGCTAAAACAGGCTCATTAATTGTGTGACATTTGCACTTAATTTGGCACTCATTTGCATACAACAAAAGACATTTTTAGTTTTGTACGCCCCTAAGGTGGTGAATTGCCAAAATAGCATTGCAGATGTAAAAAAGTTAGACCTATTTATAGAAGAATTCCAAAATTCCCATTAATTGTAAGAAAATATTAACTTCTGACATTATGTCCCTGGTGACATTTACGAAGCAGTTATTTACAGTGCTTCATGAAAGGAAGCTGTACCCCCCCCCCCCAAACTCTATCTCATGCAAATAGTATTTGAACATTTATTCTGTGGCTTTAGCGATTAATATAACGATCATTGGTATTTAGAAAATACAAGCGCCTTCCTTTGTTACGGCAATTCCTTCCACCCTCAAGATGATGTATTGACAAGATAACATTCAAGATTTAACAAGGGCCGACATTTCTCTGTATTAATGCTAAATTTAACATTAATTAAGCAAAATATTTAGCTTCTGCGAGTATGTCCCTGCAGAGAACATTTATCGTGAAGCTTTTTAAGTACATTTTGGAATGGGCTCTCAAAACAGTATTACCTCATAAAAATAGTATTTGAGTAATAATTTTGTGACTTCTGCGACTAATATGATGCTCACTGGCATTCAAAAAGGAATTTTCTATGTATTTTGTAACGTTCCGACATCCTTTGTTACGTCTCTGTACCCCTAACGTGGAGCATTATGATTTGAAAAGCTCATACATTATTCTATAACAATGAATTGATATTCCAAATATCACATTAATTGAGCAAAAAATGTAGCTTCTGTCATATGTCCCTGCTGAAGATATTTACCGTGAAGATCTTTTACATGATTTTGGAGAGGGCCTGTAGTCCCCAAAACAGATGTTAGCTCGGAGTTTTGTTATGTAATAGAATTAGTTCTGTGATTTTTGCGATTAATCTGACATCATTCAAAAAGGATATTTTGTGTTTTCGTAACCTTTCACCACCCTTTGGTACGCCCCCTGTGCCCCCCTAAGGCGATGCATTACCAAAACAACATTCAACATTTGAAAAACTCAGACACTTTTCAACAAGAATGTCAAATTTCACACTAATTTTACAAAAAAAAAAAAAAAAAAAAAAAAAGCTTCTGACAGTAGCTTCTTGCTAAAGGCATTTATCGCGAAGTGCTTTTAAGTGATATTTGAAAGGAGGCTGTAACCTGCAATTCAGCCTCTTGGACATGGGAGCAGCATCGGAGCGTTCCCACATAGCAGAGTACGTCCCTGGGACGTCCCATTTAGATCCCATTAACGTCAGAATGGTCCTGCTCCCATAGCGATGTTCTAAGGACGTCCGTTGGATAACTTTGTGGGCAATACAAACAGTTCATCCCGTATGGATGTCCCCTGGATGTCCCCCGGAAAGCCGTGCGAGATTACCTAGCTGGAATTTCTATAAATTAAATCGACCTTACTATTATTATTATTTAATTAATTATAACTATACAAAGGATATGCCTTCGTATAGTTATACGAAGGATTAATTGTAACTATACGTCCCATGGATGTAAACGGGACTTAAACAGGAGATCCGTCAGATATCCCTGGGACGTCATTTTGCTATGTGGGTTGATTCTGGGATTTTCCCGATTAATCTGACACTCATTGGCATTCGCAAAATAAAACTTGGAACTTATGTCATGCTCCATTACCCCTAAATATTATGCTTCTGTGCCCCAAAGGAGCGCATTGCAAAAATAATGTTCGAAACACATGTACCAACATTATGGATGAGTGTTTTTATAGTTTGTAACTAATACTACTCATTTAGCGCAAAAATCCTTACACATAGTTATTGAAATAAAAATTACTTCCTACATTTAACACTGAGTCTCCCGTAAGGCAAATTACATTTTAAGCTTACGTCCCGAAAGGGGGCTCAATGTTTTTTTTTTTTTTTTAATTTACTCTGAACATTTGAAAATTTTAGACATTTTTCTATAAGAATTCCAAATTTCGCATTGATTATGTGAAAACTTCAGCTTCTCCTAGTGTTCTAGAAAATAATACGAATTATGGAACAGAAATAGTCTTTATGTATACATATAACAACTTCAGTTTTTGGTTTTTGCTGAAAGGGGATGCGCCTCAAGAAGTAACTTTGTGTAAGAGTTGGTCTAGTGTAACATGGTCAACTCAGGGAGCTTGAATTTCCATTCGGACTGTATAATGAATATTTTCTGTAAAGTCAGCAAATAATAAAATAAAACTTTCAACAGGATTAACGAATACTCTTAGGGCCAGTTACATACATTTTAATCCCGAGATAGCTTAATCCACGGGTTAATCTACGAGAAATAAACAAAATAACTGTAGATGGCAAGATCCATTCACTGTTTTGTTTCTTGCCACCTGGTGTTCGTCCATCCGAACTAGGAATGAAATAATGGTGGTATGCAATTATTGTCCCTTCATTCGATTTAGAAATGGAGAAAAGTATGGAGTGCAAATTGAATATCTGATATTTCAATTTATGAGTCCACAATATATTGAAAACGTAGATATTGCGCATGACTTACTAGCGTTACTTGATTCCTAGTTCGGCTGGACTGACACCAGGTGGTATAAATGGTGTGAAGAAGATATAATAATTCATTATCTGTAATTATTATATCTATGACGTGTATATTAATTCGTGGATTACGTTAACTCGGGATTACAGCGTTTTGTGCAACTGGAGCTTAGCAAATAAAACACATGAAAGTAACTTTTTGGAACGATTAGCTACTTACAATGTAACAAGCAACATGTAACTAAAGGGTTTGTATGCAAGAACAGTTTACTCCATTTTGACAATTTTTACGTGGATAATCAATTAATGAATTAGTAAGCCATTTTAATAAGTTCACTGGAATATTGCAGAGCTCTACAAGGGAAGACAAAAAAGTGTTGCAGGATAGCGTTCCATGCGCAATGGAGTGTTACAAGCTGTCTAGAGTAATTTATCTATTAAAAGAACTTAAGAACTGCGTGCCTGGTAACTACGTTAGATCAGCTTATTTTTATTTTTTTTTCAAAGCATAATTTCATATGGTATCATACTATGGGGTAACGCAAGCCATGTTAGTGTTATTTTATTGCTGCAGAAGAAAGCTATCAGAGTTATTTCCGGCTCTCCTCATAAAGCACACACCTTTGTTTATTGAACACAAAATTTTGACAGCCATTAACCTATTTATTTACTATGTTTTAGTGTACACAAAAAATAAGTTACCAGAGTTAAAATGTAGAGAAAGTATTCCCAATTATAGCACAAGAAATAATAAGCTTATTTATATTCCATATCATAGATTATCTAAATCTATTAATAATTATGAAGTAATTAGTCTGAAACTCTTTAACAAACTCCCATTATATTTACATACTGTTTCAATAAATGTTTTTAAATGTAAATGGTATGACTGGCTGGTTGTTCATCCGTTTTATAATATCAATGAATTCTTTGAGAGTAATAATGAGTTATAATACATTTTCGTTCTGTACTTTGGATATGATATTTGCTATTAGTATATCTCTGGTGTATCTTATATTGTAGTATTCGTTCGATATATGTTCGGATGTTCCATTCAAATCTACTGCATATCTCGACTAATGTATACTCATACTGTAACGGTCTTATATCTGAATTATTGATAAATTATTAACTTTGACGTTGTCTATTGTTGTTAATGGCCTAATGACAATAAAATTATATATGTTCTATTCTAATGAAGTGGTGCCGCGTGCTGTGATGTTCACTGTTGCCACTTACACAAAAAATATTTTTGTAAATGGAACATAGTTAAAGAGTCTAACATCAAATTAAACCAGAAAGCAGAAGGCAATTGATATAAAGCGTAGGTGTCATTGGTAAGTACTCTGGACGAGACAGCCAGTCATTTCTTTTTTAAAAAGATGGAACTGACGAAACAAACGAAGACAGCGCATAATGGTCCTAAGACCCTGAAAATTTGGCCAAACATTTGTTTCCCTTAGTTTCCTTGAAGATGATGTTCATTGGTAACGAAATAGTGGCATATGAAAAAGTAAACGGAATACTACATTATACTGGTAATAAATGTCAATTAAGAGGAGTTGAAAGAAACAAAAATATAGAAAAGCCTACATCTACTGTGCATTTGGTGCATTTTTAGTCTCTTGCTAGCTGTGAACTGTTCGACTGGCTTTAAGGTGATTTAAAAATGCCCCTTGACCTGTAGGAATTTAAGTTCATATCACAGATCAATAATAGACAAATCAAAAGAAAAATATACTGTAGTAATAGCCTACTAGAAATGAAACACTAGAATCCGTCTCTTTCATATCAGCATGCGGCGTGATAGGAGCTTTATCTTTAGGCAGTGGTCTATCAGATGGATATTAAACACGATTTCGACATTCAACCACTCATTATTGTCCTTCAGAAAGCATTCACTGCTTCTGTTGCACCTGGGCAGTTTGCCGAAAAGCTGATAATAGAACTCAGCAACTTGTTTGAATTTTCATGCAAATGCTGAAGAAAATGGCCTTATTCCTGATATAAATGTCCGTGGTTGTTCCTGGTATTTAGTGTAAATGCTGCTTTTCATACTCTTTACTTCCTTTTACTTCTTGCAGAACTTAATAGATCGTTCTTTTGCTGAATTTGAATTCCACATCACTAAAGCAAATTATTTACAGTTATTTACAATTCCTTACCTAGAAATAATACAAATGTCCGAAAAGTGCACAATTGATCCTTTACAAAGGCATGCTTTAAAAATGAGAAAATACTAGCAAGAATTGATTGTAATTTCTACAAAAGTAGGCTGCTGCACTTATCTATGAAGAAGGATACTTGAAGGAATAACGCGGAACTCGCTTTATAACTGTGACGGAACGGTATGTTGACGCTCTGGTCACTTTTCTCGATTTTCCGTTGTATGCTCTGAATTCAGTAGTTTCTTACTATGGGTCCACCGGTTTGTTTGGCTGGTTGGGTACTTTACTCTGTACATTGCTCAGTAGTGTAACTAAGGGCGTGTGGGCCTCCCCGCTACAAACTAGAATGGCCCCCGCAAGTTACTAAACTTCGAAACTAAGCTTGGTAAGTAGGCTCCTTTCAATCGAAGGCCCCCTTCCCCGCATTGCGGACCCATCGGGCCAGTGACACTGCTGTTATTCACACTGTCTTCGTTTGTTTGGCCAGTTCGCTCTTTTTTTAACTTTGAGTGACTGTCTTGTACTTCCCACTCACTGCCTACACCTTCTACCCTTTCCCTCCATATGTTTTCTAGCTTCTCTCGACGCTAGACTATTTTTATTACATTTGTGAAAATATGTTTTTGAGTTGAGGTGGCAACACTGTGCATGTGATATTACTCCATTGTGCATAGAATGCAGCCTGTTTCCCTTTTGTCGGTACATACACCCTGAAAATTTATTGTGTGTTCCTTTGTAAGGTTCTGGAATATTCAAGTGGGTTTATTAAAATGGGACACTATCTCCGTCTCCTTCTGTATATATATACGAGTAAATGAGGAAATAAGGCTACTTACAATAGTAGACAAAGGTGAACAGAACTTCACACACACACAACGTAACTATGGCAATGTTTCGCCGAAGGTGTGTTCATATGCTAGGAGTGGAGACGAAAGTGAGGATTGGTGCTAAGGAGCGGCGATTCTACCAACTGAAAGTTTGTAACAAAGAAGCCAGGTCCAGACCTGTAGCCAAGGTGGGGGGAGCTAGGGGGGATTAACACCCCTAAATTTTTCCTAGCCCCTCCTTAATTTTCCTAGCTCTAAATCAATACTTTGCATACATGTATGAAAATTAAAGGTCAAACATATACTTGGCAAAATTTTAACAATTTTCTATAGATGCTATTAAGGTTAATGTAAAGCAAAGATCCCCAACAAAAGATGGCAGCACTATCTCCGTATATGTATAATATATTGTTATCATTGCACGAAATTTCAATGCTGCTCCTACAAATTCAAGTCTAGAGAGTTCTAACTTTCAGGGAAGAAAGTTCATAACCAATTCAAGAGTTCTATCGGCGATGATTTTTTATTTTCTTTCATGTTCATTGTAGAAATCGCTTCATCGTTGTTAGATGGATATACAAGCCTATAACAATGAAGCTCTTTCAACAATGAACAAGAAAGAAAATAAAAGAAGTCGGCACGGATAGAACTCATGAATTGGTTATGAACTTCCTTTCCTGAATGAACTCTCTAGGCTTGAATTTGTAGGAGCAGCATTGAAATTTCGTGCAACGACAAAAAAAAAGATACACGGAGATAGTGCTGCCATCTTTCGTTGGAGTCCTTTGTTTTACCTTAAATGTAAATTATAGGTACGAATGTGTATTTTTATAGAGTATACCGTATTCCATTATTTTCGAATCTAATGTAACTCTAATAAAACGAAAAATCAGCGTTTATACATAGTTTTAGAAGTACTTTCCTATACCAAATCTCAGAAAAGGTGTCCTTGGTGACCCCTTACGAAGTTTCAAATCCATTTTGGAAGTTTATTATGCGAGAAATATTACAAAATAATATTCAAACATAAATTAACGTTTTGTGATAATAAAAGGGCATTGTTAGACGGATCGGGTGCGGTTCGGAAGGTCCATGCCAATTTTTATAAAATTAGAGAAGACATGAAGCGGTAGGGGAAAAAAGAAAAAAAAAATGTCCATTTTCGGGCTCTTTCAGGTTCTGTGTCCTTTCTGTTGGTGAAACGTGGTACTATTTGAACGGAGTATTCAATACGTGCTGAGACGTAAAAGTGAACATGGAAAAAAACGGTAAAAGGATTGGTGAACTACTATTTTTTGTATTACGTTTTCAACATTAAAATACTATTTTCTCGAAAAAGCATTTTTTGACATTCATTGTTTTCCCCTTACCCTTCAAATGAGTTATGTTAGCGTCATCTGAAGTTAGTTTCATTTACAAAAGACTATGCTTTTCCTATATAAAAATATACTCTAATAATAATAAAAAAAAAAATGAAGTATTCTCTTCCGTAAATTACCGGTCTACCTACACCATCAACTTAACTTGTTTGTTCAATAAAAGCCGCAGCTAACACAGAAAGAATCTCTGGGATTCCTGCCTGGGACAAACAATTGATACTCCCACTAAAACTCGGTAAACTCCTTCTAAAATTATATGAATGATTTAACATATAAGAGCAAAACAAACACAAAAGGGACCACGGAGGTTGCTCAACTCGTAACAAAAAAATACATAAAACTGTTTGAGAAATAAAAAATACAACAAAATTCCAAACAGCTTCCAGAAACAAATTGTTAAACAAAGATTCTCCACCTGCATCTGTGTATTTAGTTCAGTCGTGCCCAGGTGAAATAGAAAAATGAAGCATAAACCGGCCTGAAAGGACCCGCTGCTTAGATAAAACACTATAAAATATTGACAAAAAAAGATAGGAGATTTACTGCTTGCTATACTTAGCAAAAAATGACAAACACAATGTAACCAAATGGATTTTTTAAAAACATTATGCTTAAGGACATTTCCAAAAGTTTTTCGCATGATAAACACCAGAAAATGAAATCCTCTTTTTAAGATATTTTCTACAAAAAATGTTGGGTCAAAGGAAAAAAAAAACATGCACCAATAGCAAAAACTTTCATTCATTCAATTCATTAAGAAATGAAAGAACCAAATAACAAAGATACAAAAGTAAACTTTCATCTATTAATATCGATATAATATTTGGCTTGTGAGAGACAAACGGAAAAACGCCACAATGCAGAATCCAAAAAACATCATATCTAGAAGCAATTGCTTTTTTTTTTAACAAAAAAAAAAAACTTCTTGGGGTCCAGAATTATTAATTAGGCGCGAAGTCCTTTTATCTACAGAAGCTACACAAGTAGATTCCACTGAACATACTACGCGTTATCAGCCCAAGTATAAGAATCTTACCACACACAAGTTAAAGGAAGTGCTGATTGAATTCCAAGGATGCGGTCTTTGATTCCCAAATGAACAGACAATAAGAAGTAGGTTGAATCAAATCAAATAATGGTTTGGCAACTGAAATTATTCGATTTAAATAGAGAAATGGATAGATTATTCCGAATTTTAGCAATCTTAAATTTCTGGAAATAATAATGCCATCCTTGTTGATCAGTTATGAATAATAGTGTGGTAATTTGCGTTTCGTATGCTTAATCAGATCAGGCAACTGATCCCTCAAGTATCAGGACCGGTGACCCTTCAGAAGGCTTTGATTTGTGACGGGCCTGGGTTAAACCAGTTCTAATATATTTAGTCGTTTCACGTAATCGTTTCTCTGTTACTTTTCCGTAAACATGCCTTTTCGGCGAAAGCTGTGTGTGACGTTTGCGGCGAGGTAATGCAATATATATACAAGGTGTCATAAAACAACACCGACGCACATACTTCATGAAATTCCTGATATGAAGATAAGAGAAAAACAGTATAGACCATTGATGATGCAAAAGGTTTGTTTCGACGCTATAGAATTCCGAAAATGTGGAAACTCTAAAGCTTGTTAACTCTAATACCATTAAGAGTAGAACTGAGGTGGCATGGTACCCTCAAAGACTTGAGACCTGCTCTATCCAAAACTGCATATTCAAAAATTATACAATGGATGCGCAAGGGATGGTTCAAATGAAGTAGGCGATTCACAGATATTCTCTGGAGTAAATTTGGATAGAAATAAGCGTGAATAAGACGACTTTCCGTATGAGTACAGATTATAAACGTAATCACTGGCTTCTAACCGGGCCATGACAGTCTCTTTAACTTATAAAAAGTACACCAAATTCGCTGACTCTATGTGACTTACCACTGTTTGTTATGCAACCGCGCATTTTTTTATCAAAATTGTTCAGCAAAGCAATCTGTTTGATATATTGACTAGCCTCCCCCACTAAATTTTGCCCAGCCACTCCCCACAAGATTTTCGGCTGGCTACGGGCCTGGCCAGGTTATGAATGCGGAAAAGTGGCTGAGAAAGTCTCTAAATAGCGAAGAAAGTGTGTGGGAGGAAGGTGACTAGAAGTCGGTGAAATGTTTTCTAAAGGTATAAGATGGTAAAGAATCGGCGAACAGAGAACAGAAATAAGAATCCATACTGAAGGAATATAAAAGTAAATAAAGATAACAAAGAAAAAATAATATTGAAAAATTGAAAATAAAAATAAATAAAATTATTTTTATTTACTGTTATCATTTTTTTATTATTATTTCCCGTCTTCTTTCATAATTCTTTGTTATTATCCCCCTGCGCTTATACTTTACCTTTTCATCATTTTATGAAGTCTTTCACTAACTCGTTATGAAGACTTTCACTAGCCACGTTCCTCTTACACTTCTTTCCTTATTTAATTAGTTTTAAGCCCCTGTAGTAACTTTGCTACCACCATGACGTGGCTACTATTTTACCTGCTTCAGTTGGCAGAATAGCACGATCTTTAGCACGATCCCCCTCTATCCGTTTCCACTTCTGTTCTGAGAACAGGCCTTCGGCGAAACATTGCTGTGTTTTTATTTTGTGTGAGAAGTTCCCGTACGCCTATCTGTGTCTACTAAATTGTAAGTAACCTTTTATTATTTCTTCCTTATTTGATCATTAATACATATAAAGTGAAATTGCATATTCTAGATCTCCAACCTGCTCCAGAATTCTTAGGTAATATGGTCTGAAAAATACGTCGTTTTTAAGATACAAGGTTTCAAATGTCGATCCTGAGGAAATTATCACAATGGAAAATTAGATTAAATTTTCTGAATATACCTGAAATAATGCAGAAAGGCTAAACTCGCGTAAATGTCAATGTGTGCCAATTGAGCGAGGTTAATAAATTTAAACATGGAATCATTAGGGAAACAGTGTTACCACCTAATAAAAAGCTACATTTTCAAAAGGTAAAACGTCAATATTTTAAGATATTTGATATTTCAAGGACACGTCTGGTGCTCAGTTGATAATTTATTAATAGTTGACTTGAATTACGTATAATACAAATAATTGCTACGAATAATTGCTACATCCATATTCAAATGTGATGCAGCAAAGAATCAGTGTTCCCATATTACGAAGTCGAAAATTATGAACTTTATAATGTCAAAGTGGAAAACGTCAATGAGAAACAGAATACATGGAATACATTAATGTGTTCCCCAAACATTAAAAAAACAAAAAAACCTCTACGGTGTTATCTGACATGATATATCTCTAATAGGAAATGAACAGTGTTGATACACTCTTGTGATCTATCATCTCGTGTATTTTCCAAAGTTTTCAACACTATCTTTTGTGCTTCATATGTATTTTTTTTTATCATCGCTACTGGATTTAATAAATCAAGATAGGACGTACTAAGGTTCAAAAATGTGGATTTATACCAGGTTGTATATATACCACTGTTATACTAGTGAACTCACGGTGTAGGTTGTTAAGTCTGCTCTATTGACACAATATTGAAAACTGCCAACAATTTTTCGTTTATCTGCATAATTTCTGGCTTATCAAGAAAATGTGATTAAATTTACCACTTATAATTTTCTCAGGTTCGAACTTGGAACCCTGTATAGAAGAGAATCAAATTAATATGTTGCCCTCTGTAATGGTATGATACATTTGAACAGGGTTACAAGAAACAAGCACGTGCAGGATAACACGCGTGCTTTTGTAGAATTTTGAGTAGGACTCGTGTGGAACATAAGTACCGTAAGATCGTACTCTTCTAAAATTCGTATGAGATCCAGAGTTTCTAAAAGTTTTCTGGTTTCCACTCCTTGTATTCTGAATAGCATAAACGTAAAATGGAACAAGTTCGAAACCTATAATACAAAAACTGAAAATATTAGGTTTTAAAACTTAGATATAGTAAATTTAAAAAAAAATGAAATATACTCACCGAACTTTAACCCTGAGTTCTTCTCGACCTCTTTCCTCGGATTTTGCCCTCATCCCGTCCGCTCTGAATTTATGATGTCTTCTCTCTCTTTCTTCGGATCGATATCTTTTCTCGAGCTTCTTGTATAAACGACCTGGCACAACAACCACTTCCGATTTTCCTTCCGATTCTTCAGCTTTGGCCTTCTGCCTTTCCTCCTTCCCCAGAGGAGTATCTCGCTTTGTTACTTCAGCAGTTGGACTCTCAGCATCACTCCTTGCACTTTCGGCGGATGGCAATGCGGTAAGAATTTTCTTTGGTCCCTCGGGTGAATCCGCAAATCCCGCCGGCGGTTTCACAATATCTGTTTCAGGTTGGTCAGCAACACTAAACTCTCCTGGTTCTCCATTTCGTTTCATTTCCAACATTCTTTCTTCCAACTCGCGAGGACGAACACGTTCACCACATTGATGGCACACCAATTCTGGTTCACTACCTGTTCTAGTGCTCACTTTTTCTACATAATCCATACTTTCAGAGTAGAACACACTATCACTACCTGGACTAACGGATCGTAACGATTCGGCACTAAGAGCCATAAGACGGCTAGAGTCTGGACTTGTATACACTTTACCACTTGAATCCGTTTGAGGTCTTGGTGATCCACGCGCTGAAGATGCTTTTCCTGCCGGACTTCTTCTGGGACTTCCACCTGGGCTCTTGGAAAACCGATGAGGGCTAAGTCGATTTGATCTTGGTGGACTTTCCTCACTGAGGGTTTCTTTCGTTTCTTCTTTGCTCACTGATCGGCGTCGTACAGCCCCATGCTTTTCTTCCCCACTTCCACTCCGTCTACGGGACCTTTGAGGGCTCGCCCGTCCTCCTGATCTTCTCCGTGGACTTTTTCCAGGACTCTCTCGTATTCTTCTTCCTTTCGAGTCTCTACCACTTTCTCGTTGTCGTCGTGGCGAAGGTCCTCTGTTATCAGTATCTGTCATTTGACTACTAGACTCGTCAGATGTTAAATCTTCGAGAGTTTTTTCTGGCGTATGCACTGGTGTTCTCTCAACAAACCAGTCCTCTGCTCGGAAACCTTCGTGCATCGCAGGACTGCGAGCTAAACCGGGCGTTATAGATTCCTCGATAACTTTCTTTTCTTTCGATTTCTTTGGTTGCCCCGGGAAACCTTTTTGTTCAAGTGAAGGTGTCGTTGTTTCTTTACCCGTACCTAATATTCTTTTATGTTCGGCGCCAGTTTTGTTAACTGGACTACGGCTTCGTGATTTCGTACGCCGTGCGACAGCTTTTTCTTTCTTGCTTTCACTTTCAGGAGGAGGTTTTTGTAAATCCATTGATGTGGATTTTTTGACGTCATATTTTGGTGACGATTCCTTCTTTTCTCTTGATTTGCTTTTGCGTCTAACCTCACTAACCTTCGATGGAGGCGTTGTAGTTTCGCGAGCGCCATTTCCTTGTGATTCGTCCAACATTGACGTTCCTTGAGGAAAATCAAGCTTGAGACCCTTTTTCAAACGTTGTTTCTCCTCATCTGTCCATTCTCGACCTTCTTGCCCAGACTCCTTGCCATCACCACTTCGATCCTCAATGGGTGAGCTATAATAACTTGAACGTTTTGAGCTTCTGTCATCAGTATCGGAAATCGATTTGGTTCGCTCATGTCGACTTTCTCTTTTGACAACTTCGGCGTTGAGGGTACTTTCAGGAGATGATATTTGATATTTAGGTGAAACAATACCTTCTTTCTTAACTTCTTTTGACTTCTGGGGTTGTTCTCGTCTAATAGGAGATTTAGGGGCATCTTCATACTTATCTAATAACTCTATAGAACTTCCTTCTAGACTATAACTTCCTGAACTACTACTTTCCCCGCTAGGGGAGGTAACACTTTTAGGACTAAGTGGTGGGACTAAACTAACACGAGGAGTCCTTTCTGTGTCAGGTCCTTCACTATCATATTGATCTGTTGCGGTCACTTCAACATTTGGTGTAGGATGTTCACTTGGATTCTCTTTAATTTCCTCCATAATAGGAGGTGAAGGCACAAGGAAGTCGTCGTTGTTGAGATCAGCACGGGCGAGGCTATATATGGAAGAGGCACTCTCAAAGGAACTCCCTTCGCCCATTCCCTCAACCTTTTCCTTTCCCATTTTAGAAGAACCACTCATCCTTGAACTGGTGTCTGTTCCTGAATTGTCATTGGCAGTAACATAATCCTCCGATGTTTCTGAATGGTCCGTTGTTTTGCCAGAATCTGTTCTAGCTAAGTCTACTTTGCCAGGACTACGAGGTCGATCCATTTCATCTGGTTCAGGTGTCCTGAACGCCGGTGACAAATTTCTTCTTAGCTCTGAACCTGGAGATAATCCACCACGAGACTTCATTCGCGATTCTGAGAGTAAACCTCTTCGTTTCTCCTCAATTCGTCGTTCTGGCGTAATTTTTTTCTTTACAGTATCTTCAGTAAGTGGGACGGTTGGTCTAGTTGTCTTTCCTCTGTGGAGTTGTGATGCAATACTAGTAGTAGTTGCCTTTGTCGTGGATGGTGAAGTCGACGTCGAAGTTGGAACCAGCGCCTCCTCTTCGGCCTCATCCAGGGCTTCAGTCTCAATGCTGCTCCGCTGAAGGAGCAATTGTTTCCGTTTCGTGGACGGAGTGACTGCAGCCGAGCTGAGGTCAGAAGAGCTGACGTGAGTTCCATTCTCCGAATCAGACAGACTAGGTGCCATAATTGTTGTACTATTTGATTCAGCTCCTGCTTGTAATACCGTTGTTTGTGATTCATTCCAAATTCCGTCACTGCTGTGATCTCTATAATCGCCTAGAGAATCAGATGATGCAAACGGTGAAAGTCGATGAGGTGTTCCCCCCAATACACCACCATCACTAGTCCGTAAGTCCAATGCATCGTAAGTTCGAAGCTCGGAATCACTCGAACGCGCTGTTTCTATTGAAACTGCATCCTCCAAAGACATACTTCTTTTCCTAAAAAATCCTCGATATATAAGATTTTCGTGAAACTCATCCTCTTGTTGGTCTTCATTAGCCAAGTTGTCTGGAATCGAAGAGAAGAGCGAGGCTGAGCGTTTCTCTAAAGGTTCCAAGGACATTTCTTCCTGAACGCGATACCTTTCGATAATGTCTTCGCTTTTCGTAATGTCGACATCTACTTCCATGTACCCAGACGCAAAAGTTTGCGCTCTTCGCCTCTCCAGTAAAATCTCTCCTTCCGAGAGTGTTTTTTGGAGAAGTCTTTTCTTCCCCCGCCTTTCCTGAGGTTCAAAATCTATAAAAATTTCTTTGTAATCTTTTTTTGTCTTTTTCTTCTGCTGCTGTTGTTGTTGCTGTTGCTGATGTTTTTCAGTTGCTTCTCGAAGCTCTATGCCCGGCCCGGGCGTTGGCTGCCTTGGCACTGATGAACGTGGTTCTTCCGACTGTGCCCGATGGAGAGGTTCGTGTCCATGTGGGCCGTTGCCGTTATCGAAACCGTCGTTTGTATCATAACCACTGAAATGACCGGCTTCCGATAAACTCTTCATAAGTCTACGAGGACGATCACCATTCGTTTGAGCTCCTTGGGACACCATTTTTACCTGCAAGCAGAGAAAATACGTAATTAACTTCCACATTAATCATTAATTTCAGAGGAAAATATTAAAAAAGCAAATGAAACATATATTTGAGCATCTCATAGACTCTGAGTATAATATGTGCAATACTAAATACGCACTAGTAAATACGCACTAGTAAATAAAGAAATGTTTCCTGAAAGATAGGTAATTTAAATTTAATTGTCCTAATAGTGATAAATTTTGAACTACAACTGTTACTAAAGTTTTAGGACGAAATAACTGATGCCGCATTAGGGCGAGGGTAAACAAAACAAATTAAAGGCATAATTTTGTACAGAAATACATGTAAAATTAAGACGTAGGCAGAAGGAACGATTTTATTTTTTATATTGCATTCGTTATGAAAATAAAAAACAAATCATATTAGTTCAATAAAGAAAAAGAAGCAGTTTTTTAACAATACTATACTCTAGTAACCACAAATAGAAACTAAAATGTTTCAGTGTCGGAGGTAAACCACCTCCTTCTCCAGACTATATAACTAAATATAGATAAGGAAGCAAGGAGATCGCCTTCTACTTTTAACCAATCAGGAGTCAGTACTAATTATATGTTCACTCCTGTGCCCATACAGTTTCCCTCTCCTCAGATGAACACACCTGTCAAGCTTGATGAACCGGTAAGTAGAAAATAACTGTGAAGGTGCGTTGTCACGGGGATAGTTTACAAGCCCGGTAACACAAATTACTCAATAGCAACACCCATACCTCAGTAAGTTTATAGTAAGGCCGCTTCTACTGGTTAACTTCTGTTACCGGGCTTGTAAACCACCCACGTGATAACATAGCATTATTACCACGGTAAATAATTTCTGACAATCCCTGAGTGTATATAGATTTTTACAAAATAATATTCCTCATGATATCAACTTAACATAAAGGAACTAAGAAAAGGAAACAATAATTGAACACTAATATTAATTTCAAGCACGTTAGTGAAACTAATCATGAAATGAACTGAGAAGGGGTAACAGTAGTAGAGCAAGGAAAGTAGACATTCAGTTAGAAAGTGGAAAGAAGAGAGAAAGATAAGATAAATGGCCGAGAAGGTTATGAACTGGAACAGTGGATATAGTAATACAGAAGAGTGGGAAGATATTTTGAAAAAGGAAGAAAGGAGGAAGAAAAACGGAGGGAAGTGAAGACAACATCCGATATCTTGTAGTGTATGTTTTTGTGCGTTATTTAAAAACATTTTTATTTTTTTTAATTTTATTTATTTATTTATTTATTAATCGTATTCTTTTAATTTTATTTATTTATCGTATTTTTTTTAATTTATTGAAAATTTTCTGGACAACGCTAGTTTTTAGTATACTTCTTTTATTTTCTCAGATCTTTTATGTTAAGCCGGAATCATGAGAAATTTTATATGCATTTTATGGTTACCAGAAATAAAAGCACCAGGTTTAGGGAAAGTTTAAAAGAGAATATGCGTGAGATCCGATAGATGTTAAAAACATCAAATGTTGGTATCCAAAGATTAAATAGATGATGGAAGAAACGTACAAAAATTTAATATCGACTACACGTTTCCAAAAATAAACGGAGCACATGCAGAAGTCAATGTAATACCATGTCCCTACTCCACTTCAACTTTGCATTAGAATGTACCATTCTTAGGAATAAAAGAGGATAAACAAGAATTAATATTGAACAGCTTACGTGCATGATATGTATTTAGTAGGGGACGTTATAGATCCACTGCAAAGTAACCTCGATGCATTACTATCAGATTGCGAGAAGATAGGCTTACTAACAGAGAATATAAAAAATATGTTATAACCAGCCGAAATACAAAAGAAGAAGGAAATGGAACAACGATTATGGAGGAAAATAAACAAGTTCAAATACTTAGGATCATATTTATTTATCAAAGACGGGGCCACGAAAGAAATACAAAGTTGATTAACATCGGAGAATTCATGTTTCTAAACAGTCCAGAAACTCCAAACGTAGCAACTAATAACAAGGAAATTGAAACTGAAATGAAAACTAGGGAGAACGGTTATTCTGCCGGTAATACTTTATGGTTGTAAAGGTTGGGGTACAATCTGGAAGATGAACATAAAATTTGAATTTTTGAAACTAAAGTTTGGAGAAACGTATTACGGGCTGAAACAGATTTAGATGATCGGAAAATTGAGGAGACTATGTAATGAAGAACTCCGTACGACTCACCGTACTATAAGAATAACGAAATCACTTACTTACTTACTGTATGGCTTACGGAACTCGCAAGTTCATCGTCGCAGTAACAAACGTTCGCCATAGGATTCTATCCTGAGCAAGATCAAGCCAGTTTTTTATCACAAATACCTACTTCTCAAAGATCCCTTCTAATATTATCCTCTGAAGGTCGTTTCGGTTTTCCTAACGGCCTCTTTCTCTCCGGTTTACCAACCAGGATGAAAAATAATCTTCCTTTTTCCCCATCCGAGCTACATGGCCTGCCCACCTCAGTCCTTGCGATTTCATTTTATTAATTTTACAGATTATGCATAGAATATCAACAATGAAATCACAATTTGTAGAATGGACCCGTCATCTAATTCGAATTCAGTTTAATTTAAAGCTTTTACTCAACTTTGGCTTAGGCTGGTCTAGTTCGAGAATCGAAGTTCCTTATTCTATTGTGGTTGGAAACTGTAAGAAAACAGGTGGTTGTGAAGAACGATATGTCTATGGGAGGACAATATTAGAAGAGATCTTGGGGAGGTAGGCGTTTGTGATGAAATTGGGCTTGATCCTTCCCATGGTAGAATTCAATAGCGAACGTTTGTTACTCTGGCAATGTACTTATGGCTTCCGTAAGCCATAGAGTTTGTTAGTAACACATACGTAAGGTAAAAATGTTTTGAAATTCAGTTAAAATTTTAAAAAAAAGTTTTACGTTTGTATCCAACGCAGTTCTTTTGTAAGAAATGTTTGAAATCGCGAAAAACATTTAGACTAACGATGTATGAAATCAAAGTTAAGTGAGAGAAGAAACATTTCGGAACACAAATAACAGCAAAGCTAAAACATGAGGCAGTAAGCATGAGTTTGAAAAGTTTGAATAAAGTGTCTGTCTCAGTGGTTACTTCAAACTTTTGTTATATAATTAGTGCTGCATACTTACTCTGTGGATGGTTCTTGGACTTAGTGACAAATACGAGGGTGGAAGAGGTTTCCGTCCCAAACATACTTCCGTCTGAGTAGCTTGAGTCTTCATTGTCGCTCGCTTCATTTTTTCTGGAAGAAATTAGTATTACTTTATTATTCAATACGTTACTCTAGTTCTTTTAAAATGTGCAACATATTAAGAGGAAAATTTGGGCGTTAATACTAGAGTATCACTCATTTAGATCACATGTGTTACAAAACTTTCATCCCAATTTAGCTTTCGCTCTAAAGATAGGATAACGAGGTAATTGGGAGGTTTGTTTCGTTGATAAGATTTATGACTGGTAGAATTTTTTGAGTTAATGAAAATAAGACTCAGAATATTTTTTTTAGATTGATTCTCTTTTGTTTCTAGGTGGTGTGGAATAACTACGAGAATACACAAGACAGGACGACAAACAAAGTGGAAGGATGGCATTTCAATTGGAATAAACAATTCTAGGCATCATCCAAATATATACACATTGTGTAACCAAATGAAACATGAGCAAGCGAAGAATAGACCCGAAAAAGATGGAACGTAGAGAGCAAGTAAATGAAATACAGAGTACTGAAAACGCCATTTCTTTTATAAACTGTAACATATATTGAAAGAAATTGGCTATTAATGGAAACTGGGCAGGAGGTGATACATACTGGATGGTATAATGACAGTGACCGCTATCTTGAAAGCGGCCATCTTGACTATGCTTCAAAATTTTTATAGTAAGTGGGTCATGTGACACCAATCTGTGCTGGAATATCTAAAGAAACCCAATGTCGAAGTAGATTTTGGCATCTAATCTTGTATGGCAAAATGGCACCTGAAATTTACATGGAGAAAGTCACTTTCACCTAGCATTATGCCTTGTTGAAATTCGGGACTTCAGCTTCCGTTAGTACTATATTTAAAACTTTATGATGTACTTCATGTTGTGGCCACGAAGATAGCATTTTCCAACAGTTCCTTAATGGTACCTCTTATATAGCCGTTTGGTTTTCGTTCCTACAACTGTTTCAACAAAAACTTTTTTCATCATTCGGGTCACATATGCTTAAGATCAGTTTCACGTGTCATTTTGTCATACAGGATTAGAGTTATGCCAAAATCGAGTTCGTCATTGGGTTTCTTTGATCATTCCAACAGAGATTGATACTTCACATGACCCATTTACTATTTAAATTTTTTTAAGCATAGCCAAGATGGCGGTCATTGTTGTTATGCCGTGTGTCAAATCCCAGCATGTATCACCTCTTGCCCAGTATCCATTAATAGCCACGTGCTTTCAATATATGTTACAGTTTATAAAATAAAAGGCGTTTCCCGTACTCTGCATTCCATTTACTTGCTCTCTACGTTCCATCTTTCTCGGGTTCCCCTGTTGTTATTTGTTGACAGCAGCACCTATAATTTTGAATGTGAAGGTTTACCTAGATACTGTACCCACATAGGAATTATCATCAAAATAGGGCTATGACATCCGGTGAGTGTTCCTTGTAAGATTAATAAGTAATGTGCCTAAAATTTATATTTGTTCGAATTTAGAAATATTCTCTGAAACAGAAATAACATTAGGGTAAGCTGGGGGAAAATGCAAAGTTAAAAATCTATGACAGGAAATGGTACTACAAGAAACAAATTCGCTGTTACGTCCACTCAATTTAAAAAGTTTGCTATTTTTCGTTTTTGCACTTTACTCCAGTCTGTTTTATTAGGTGAAAGCTAGATATATTAAGGAAACAAAGATAGGGGTATCAATAATAGCCAATACATCACACGTATTTGGGAAATACAACACAGGTTTGTTAAGGCAGCCGAAATAGTTTATTTTTATTTTTAGACAACGTAACTTAATATGAATAGACCTAGGACAATCATAGACCCTAGATCCCAACTAGGGAGATTTCTACACATATATATTATTAAAGTACATGTCTAAAGAAATTTTTCTGGTTATTTGACAAAAAATAACTTAAACGTTTACTCGTAATAATGTCTTCAATATGGCGTCCGGGTGAAAACGGTAACTTATACTTTAGCAGTAATTCCTTTCAGAATTGAGATACTATCTTCATTCTTAAATCTAATTAAAAAGAACGATTAGTCACAATAAAACTCGCATTTTGGTGTTTACAGGGAGTTCCATTAATGCGTACAAAAATGAAGGGTGAGTACCTGAGATCGAATTAAAACGGGTGTCGAATATGCAGTACTTTCGGAGCTATAGGCTGCAGAATTTTGGGAAAATGAACTTCAGAGCTGATTATTTCGAATACGAAAAATTGGAGAGTAGACGGTCCAGAAAATATTAGAGGAAGTCATATCAGGGCTATCCAAAAATCCATATTTGAAAATCTTACAAGCAAGGCGCAAGGGATTCCTAAAAATTCTTCCAAGTAAAGTGGGGTCACAAACTGCATAATTGAGACGACTTCTAGACAGGTAACAATAATTCTTATACCGCATCGATATTTCAAGTAGATCCCGTATGGGGAGCTGTTTCTAAAAATCGTCCGGGATTACATAACTGTCAGAAGTATGAGTAACTATAATCCAGTGAACAGATAGATTATTTGTCCCAAAAGAGACAGAGTGTGTCATGTCTCAGTGAAATGGCGGTGCTTATGCGAATAACAGATGCAGTGTAAGGTAAAAGGTGACCCCGTTCGTCGGGTGGGCAGTGCGTAGGTCACGGTGCTTCGATGAAAAATCCCGGCTGGGCCATGGAACCTTGTCAGCATTTAGAACTGTGTAGATTGTTGAACCGAAAATCGTCCATAATATTCTTGGCTAAAATGCACTGCAAGTGAAAATTTGTGAGCTCAATTTACAGAAATGAGCTCAATTTACAGAAATTTACAAATGAGATGGAGCTCTAACTTGCATCAACTGCATTTGACGTCTAGTTTTTACATTTAACTTCACCGTCATACAGGCGAGAAATACATACACAGAAAATGAGTTAATGGAAAACTCAACAAACATGGCAAAATAATCCTCCTTAAAGTCGATTTTAAAACTTCCTCAGGGTTGGTAAGAGGAAAGAAGTAGTTATGCGTGGGTAGGAATTTTCACGTAGTTTGGAGATAATCAAGATTTACGAATCTGGCAACACCTCTGAACAGATGGTATGTTTTTTACAAGACTTCTGAAATTGCATGTTGGGGATGCTGCTTGAAGAGTTCTAAAATATTTTTTGCGGGAGGGTGGGTGGAGGCCAAATTCTAGCTACACTGCTACGCGTCATGTACCTAATTTCCTCCATATGGTAACTGGGAATGTGAATCACAAAATTATATATCATTGCCTCAAGGGACTGTAAAATTTAATCTATAATCATGCTTTATTTAAAAGGAATGCAAGCGAAATAAATGAAGATTATTTGATACACTTAGGCTTTAGTTTTAACCACCTTATCACAGAAATTAAGCGTTGTTGTGCCAGCATAACTCACTCCTCTCCACATCATAGGTGAGGAGGAATAATGGGCCCTTTGAACTTTGGGAAGCTTATCATTAGCTTCATGAGAACGTGACGCATAAACCCTATCATTTTGGCGGTCATGCCTCTCTTCAATCGTGAACACCGATCTTTAGAAACTTTAGGGCTTTGAAAATTTCTGTAGCTGATTTTCTAACCTTATAAAGAGCAACATTGCTACATTGTTTTCATATTTGTTCCATTGTATGACAAGCACTTCAAAGATATACGCTTTCTCTTTCTCTGATTTACTCACAATGATCTGAGTTGCGATTAAACACATGCTTCCTTTGTTAGCATCCAAAACCAGTTTCCAGTCTTTGTCACAAATTTGTGTCAGTATTGATGACAAGACTAGGTACATACAATTAAAATTTGGGCAGATGTTCTCTTATTTAATGCATGCTTTCTGTCTGTCTGTATTTTGTTGTAACGATATAGCTATTTGAAACTTCGCCACTACCAGCACGGACAAACTGAGTATATCTAATTGTGTAATATTAATCAACTTTCTCGTAAAATAGGCCCTATCTGCCTGTATTAGCAGAACAGTGTTGATACTAATCGAGAACTTACCCATGATTAACGTTTTTGCCATGACAGGTGACATGGCGGCATCTTTCTTCTCTGGATCCGGAGCTTTCTTTCCATCAATCAGCCTCTCCTGACTGCGGGTGACTTTCGGTTCGGGTGTTCTCCTTACAGTGGCGCCACTATCTTCGAAACTCGTTATCGTTTGAGATCGGATTAGGAGGGTGGAATCGAAACTAACATGCTTTTGTCTACGATCGTCTGGGAGATCGGGAGTATGAAATGTTCTTCGTGGGACTGGGGTGTTAGGCTGTGTTCCAGGACGTTGTGAAGGATCTGGTGGTGGTGGTGGGGGCGCTGGCAGTGGCGGCTGATCTGGATGAGCAGGGCAAGGTGTATGCCCAGGTGCCAGGTACTCGGAGCTGTAGCTGAGGTTCATATGATCAAGATAAAGGCGGTTTGGTCGGCGAACACCATCAAAGTCCTCCTCCAGATCTGGACGAATAGGACGAGGTCGCTCCTGAAAAGAGTGAAAAAGGATTGAGATAGAAATAAGTACCAAGGATAAGTTTATAAACGGGGTACGGTAGTTCATTGCTATTAAGACAAATGACATTACTAAGCATTATTGATAACATTTTTCTGCTCCTTAAACAAATTGTGGTATTCCAACTGCATTTGATTTCCATTTTCCCGAGCATTACATTTGTATTAATATCTAAAATTTTCAAGTGATTTGTAGTCATATTAATTGCTAGTCTCTACGCTAAATTAAGGCTCCAGGGATTGATGGAAACCAGAGAAAAACCTAATTATTATTCTCCAGTTTCGAGGCGAGAGTCTGCTCCAAAGAACACACTTTCACAGGTCCAAGTTGCTTGATCAATTTTAGTACATGCTATCGAAATTAATATTGAAATATTTTCTAAGCTTTGCAGACAGAAGTGTCAAAGGTCTTCAAAGATCAACATATGAGTTCCAATAACAGACTTTACTTATAGCAATATCTACTATGTTATCAAAAAGTCCATCGCAGGCAATAATGGAGCTGAAATTTATCTTGATCATATGTCATCAGTTAAGTCTATCACCAAGGGAAGGGTGAAAAATGAACGGGGTAAGTTTGCAAGAAACAATGAACACAAAATTATTTACTAGAACTTATGATGTCACAACATCATTGTGAGTTATTTGAATATGTAAAATTCAAATATCCCAAAATAGTATATACAGCAATTGAGCATTAAATTAATCGAGCAGCGAATTTGTTTATCCTACGGCTAGGCACTGCAAAGCAAACGTTGGAATTATTTAACAATTCCATTATTTACCTACAAAACATAGCAGAGAGACTCTTGTTAAATTACTGATTGCGTATTACTACCTTTGGTAACCATGTGGGTTCCACTGGAGCCCCACTCGTAAGATGGCAGGATTTAATATCGCCTCAAGAATAGATGTTTCTGGATTTCAACAGCAACGCATTCGTTAATCATGATGGGCCGAAGTCAATAGTTACTAAAACTGGCTAAAATAAAATAAAGATAACTAAAGTTTTCTGACTAATTGTATGTAAGTGTCAATCAGTGCCGGATCTAGGGGTTGGGGGCAGGCAAAAGGGGGCAAGCGCCCCGGGAGGCACAGCTAAAAATAAAAAATAAAGTATTTTAAATAAAGGACGTAAAATCGCCTATTAAATTGAAATTAACCTAAACGTGTTCAAAATGTCAATCCCGACACACTAAAATATTTTTTTGTTATTCCATATAACGTACCTTTATCTTTAAAATTCAAAATCGTGATTCAAGTCAGATAGGCAAGTCTACTGGCAGGTAGGTCTTACTGGAATTAGTAATAACGATGCCATGACAGGCTCCAGAGATAATAACAAAAGTACACTACGTGGTGCGAGACAATGGTGGCATTTAGCGCGGTGAGGGTTCACTGAGGGAACACTGAATTTGTCCTTTGAATGCCACTGAGAACTTACGGCTGACAGTAAGACGACGCCCTCTTTGTGAGCAAAGATTTTCGCGCTCACTTGTGAGCTGAACCTCACGGAAGTGCGGTTAGTGCGACAGCAATATGGCTTCCGGTGGAGAGGACTATAGTGTCACTTACAAATTCAATAGTAATTATTACCAAATAACTACAAGTCATGAGGTGCAACTTACATCATGTTAGATCACATTCATATTTAATCTGTCGTCGATAGAAAACTGTAACATATGTCTCACATCTTCCCGACGCGTCATGTTTACTATTCTTTGTGCTGTGCGATATTAAATTGTTCGTGGAACTTCAACCATACGCTTTATAAAATTCAACAGTTTGTTGAGTATAAACGAAATTTGGCATCCGAAAGATCCGCTGTGAGCGCTCACTCACTGGAGATCACTCTCACTGAGACGCTCACCGCACTGAATGCAGCCATTGTTGTGGCCGTCGCGTAGGAGGTCGTGTTGTTTGGCTAGAAAACAGTGGAAAGAACGGCAAAAGGGTAGTGGAAAAGGCGGCAAAATTTAACTTTGCCTTCCATAGTAAAATTTCTAGATCCGGCACTGTGTCAATGGAGGAGCACGACTGATAGTTTTAGGTTGACATTTTCTAAAAAATGTATTGCCCAAAGCTCATTTGCCTTTATTCCGCATCCATAGTTCTCCGTTTTTTTGTTTTTTCTTTGCAGCTAGTGAAATCCATGTTTGTCTCTTTTCCTATTTAAACTAACTGTCACTTTCTATATCGCCAATACGCTAGGTCAGTTAGGTGTAATCCCCGTTTTCCTTTCCCCAAGATGTAAAAAGTTTACGGTAACACACTCTGGATATGTCGGAGAATTTACTGCATTTACGACATAAAATATGTTTTTTACAGATCGTTCTGTAAAGTGACATTTAATTCTTTCGTATCACATGATATTTAGAAAGTATTTTCAATAAATTATCCGCCTGTAATAAAAATTTCAGCATAAGCTTTCAGTGGGTTGTTGGTTTTCCTGAGGCGCATGAAATGTTCAAAAAATTGTCCATGATGTGGTTGGGGTTAAATTACGCAACCGACAGCTGGGAGATCCGGATTTTAGCCTCGGGCATTAAAAAGAAACTATTTTTCTGTCTATTTTCGAAAAATAGATATGTTAGTACTTTACAACATTTAGTGCGTTTACCTATAAACTGTTTTAACTCAAAAGATTTGTAGTAACTAGCGTTTATAATCTGTATAGACTATATCGCCACCTTAAAGCCAGAAGGTACTATGTCCACTTTTGGACAAAATGGAGTTAATACTACAGTCGAAAACCTTGTGCTGAAGGGCATCAACCCCAAAAATAATATCTCAGAAAACGTCAAGTGATTAGAAATATTAAAAATGAATTTAATTTAAACATACTTTAAATGGAACTTCAAATTTAAAACCTTTTCTTCTTCTCAAAAGTACCTTCTGGTTCCATGCGACGATGTATATAAAACCTAATGTTTGTTTATTCGTTTCAATACGATTTAAATTTATATGAGTGCATTAATTTCAACCAAATTTTGCATACGCGTTCCTTAGGTTGGCGCAGGAGCTTTAGGTATTTTAGGTCGTCGAAAGTGTCTATGCTGCAATCTAATTAATAAAAACAATAACTTTATTGTTTATAATAATGCAATAAATATTTTTTTCATTTTTAAGTCAGACTTCAAAATTCAAATTTCGATTGCTGTAAACAAACAATATTTATATTTAATGTTTCAAAGGTGATTTTAAATCTTTAAATATATTTATTGCAACTGTATGTTAATTATTATGTTAAAAAATATAAACAATGTGTGGAATTAGAAATGGAAAACATTCTTGTTACAAGTTTGGAAGGTCACCTCTCTTCCAAAGTAGCAAAGTCATCCCATGTGGTCTTTTACCAACTGTTCTGCTACATGCAATTGGTTCTCTTATTGCAGGTATGCCAGCTTAAATTAGTGCTCTTATTATAATGACATTAACGTTTGAGTGACGAGGGTGTCTACCTGCGCTTTTGAAAGAAAGACCATGTAATCCTGTTTTATTCACTCTTACATTTGTGACTTTCACATATGTCTGCACTCAGGCGAATCGCAACTGCTATTCCGAAACGTTCGTTACTTAGATGAAGGCCAAGAGGGGGCGAAGGTAGAGCTTTGAGCCAAGTAAATTCTTCTAAGGAAGAAGCGGCTATTAGTCTGGCTTTGTCTTCCAAGTTATTTGCGGATTGAAGTAAAAAAGAAAGGTGTGATTTGATAATGGGTTCATCCCATGTGAATTGCTTTGATCTATTACCGATCCAGGGTTTGGTCTATATTTTTACAGCTTATGGACAACAGCTGCAATTTTACTAATCGCACTTCCCCTTGACGCGTACGAAATTCCTTTACTGTTATTTCTGTTTATTGATCTTATGTAAACGTTTTATATTTAACATTGGTACGAAAACTATTTCCCTTATTCCTTTCTCCATTCACATATATTTAATTATCTAATATAACGATAGTTTCATTTGAAAACTTGACGGGGGAAGAGAGAGCAAAACTAACAGCGGCTGAATCGTTGCCGCTTGGCTATGGCAACACGAAGTGGAAGAACAGCTGCAGCGAACTCAGTTTCGTTTTTAATTTAGCAGTCAAACCGGCATCGCTGTTGCCATAAGAGCAACAGTATACTCTTAAGTCTGGACGGACAATAGTATCGGTTTCTGGTAAACTTGAACCAATTAATAATGACCAAGTTGTAGAACAAACTTCAACCTCAGAATCCCTATGAGAAGTAATATCATTTTGCAGAAGTGATTCTATTAGGCATCGGGAACCATAAAATGACGCAAAGAAGGCGGGAATAGCCAATTCTAAGGCTCGTCCGATGACTAATCCTCCAAAATTGATTGGGAGAGAAGCCTGAAGCCATGCGTTATCAGGAAGGGAACAATTGAGAATACTAATCCAGATTTAATGGTGTTATCATAACTTTCGAACAGATCATCTTCCCTCCACGAAGGTGAACAGCGCAGAAAGTATAATAATCTTGGAATTGTAAAAGAGGCTCTTAACAATTAAAACGCTGAGTGCGCAGAGATTGATAAAAGACATGAAAAATACGTCTCAAGTTTGGCTATTTTCGCAATTAGTAAATTTCTCCTTGCTTCAGTATAGCTCCTAAAAGAAAAGCCTTTGATGGAGACTTTAATTGAATGCCTGGAGACACTTCATTAAGCGTTGTGAGAAGTACATTAAATGTTTGTTCCATTTTTGTTTCCAAGAAGTGAAGAGCAATCGCAATTGCCTTCCTATTAATATCTGTTAATGCATTTAATAAAGTATCCAGGCCTCCAGCTATGGTTCCGTCGTCTAAGTACCATATATTTAAGTCAGTATTTATATTATTGACTATGAGTTGAAGAGTCATTGCAAATAATGCAGGCCCTAAAGGGTCCCCCTGTTGTACTCCTCTGAGATAAAATAATGTCTTTACCATAAAATAAATAGCTGGTGGCCTGGACATAACTTTCTAACACGTAAGGATAAATGGATGATCCTTGACAACTATGAGCATTGCTTTTCTATCTATTTCATTGAAAGCATTTTTGAAGTCATTCTGTAGGAAGGCTTCTGGTGAGGATATGAATAATATAAGCGTGCAATAAGTGCCGCAGCTTTTTCTCCATGTTGAATGCCAAGTTGGTGTGAAGAAATATTTTTACTTAGCTGATTTTTTTATTCTCCCGCATATGATTTTAGAAGAAAATCTTCTTCATATGTTCCCAATAGCGATTGGTCTGATGCCTCTACATTTCTTTTTTCAGTGCAATAGCAGAAGCTCCGAAGAAAAATTGCTTTATTTCTATGGGCACATTTTCTGATTAGATCATGGAAAGAAAATCGCAAGTACTCTTGGTAAGGCGATCTTTAGAGTCTTGAATATTATAATGAATATTATAATTCCTTGAGGACTGAAGGGCGCATGCTGTCTATGCCTCCAGCTGAACCTATAGGGAATGATTTGAGCGCCTTAAGAAACTCGTTGGATGTGACTTTATTATCATCAATATCGTGATCTATTAAGTTAGGAGGTTCAAATGGATAAGGGTGCAGAGGATGTTTTTCTCTTAAGACCCTCCAAATTGTGGGATCTGATGGAGCGAAGTCGCCATCAAAAGGTTTATTCTCAATATGCTTGATGAAGACATCGTTGGATGATTTGTTAAAAGTTGCATTATGTTTGTATTTATTTGAGATGACAGTCATTGTATTAGTTATATCCTCATGGGAACAACTGGACCAAAGTTGAATTCTCTGTTTCACCCATGTGGTGAGATTAGAGATTTTTGCGGATTGTGAACGTAAAAGTGATTTAAGAGTGATTATAATGGAAGAATAAAAGTTCGATCTAGTGTTCGATATTATTAGAAGTCACGATCTTCTCAATAATTTCAGTGAGAGCCTCGGCCATAGTATGTCTTGCTCCTCGAGGAACTCTTTGGAGAATGAGCACTGACGATTTAAGGATTCCCAAACTATCAATAAGATTAGAACTTAAAGTATTTTCACTTAAAGTAAAGTATTTTATAATATCAAAGGAGATTAAATATGATATTATTGATAATTTAATGTTGTAAAAGTATTAGTAACAGTAGTTGCAGAAGTAATAGTTTTAACAGTAATAGAAGTTGTAGTATTTGAAGTAGTAGTATTTGTAGTAGCAGCAACAGTAGTAGTAATTGTTTTATTATTAGTTGTAGCAATAGTAGAAGTAGTTGTAATAGTAGCAGTAGTTTTACCAGTAGTAGCAGTTGTACCAATAGTAGTTGTAGTATTAGTATTTATAGTACAAGTAGTAGTAGTAGGCCACGACTATAGTGTTTACGTATTTTACTCACCCCGCACCAACGGGCGGGTACTTTGGAAGTGAGGATATATCAGACGTTTAAAAAAACACACGTTAAAAACCCGAAGGATTTGCCAAAACCTTGCAAAAAAGTTTCTGTCTGACATCACTTGGTGACAAACACAAATTGATTGAATGTTGCTTTTCTTTTTCTCTGTTTGAACTGGTTTCTTAGCAGAAACAGTCGAAATATTTTGTGGCTCAGATGAAATTTCGTCAAAAAAACTTGCCTAAGTTAAATTAAAACAATCACAGAGTGTCTGGTGAAGCCAAGTTATTAGTTAGTTGGTGAAACTGTTACACGTTTTTAGTTTTTAAATAAAACGTCCTTTTCTTTTCCTCAGCTATTATTTTAATTTATCTTAAGTATATGGAAGCAAAGTTTTGATATGGAAAATATCATATTTGCTTAAGTTGGTTTCCTTTTGGATATAGTAAAGTGTCTGTTCAATTTTGGGCATTCGTACCCTTGAAAAGTTATCAAGATTATTCACTAAATAGACTCTGATCATCTTCGACTGATACACTAAATTTATTAACAATTAGTGAGGGTTCAGAAAACATTTTAGTGTAAAGACAAACAGACAGATGGGTACATTAACCATATTTTTATTTCGCAGCAGGACATGGCTAAATATTTCAACATTTCTTCACTCGACGAAACATTTACTTGTTCTTTGGTTCATCCATTTGGAAACATAAAAGCTTGTTTGTTCGGCTTTATTTCAAAGGCTCAGTTTAAAAAAAGAGAGTTTGCGTTCGACAATTGGTACTTGTGTCATGAACGAGAAAACGAAAGAAGAAATAATTAAGTTAATTTCAATTGGAACCAAAAAACGTAATTCAATTCTCTGGTTGGCATGAGGCACTGCCGCCTACATTCCTGGAATTTTAACAAACTGAATTAATTTATTGGAATTAGCGGACACAGAGCTTCAGAACTGGAGGCCTCACTCATTTTTGATGCAGCACAAAGCGTGAGAGACTCTATCTGCTCATTCATACAGCAATACGAATATTAGTAGCACACTAGTCTTGGTTTTGATTTCTAAAGAGAAAGAACGATTAGACCAAATAGATTTATGAAGTGCTATAGTATACAAAATGGTTATTTTCTATTAAAAAATTAGTACATAATTAAGAACATAATGTTATACATTTTGAAAGTGTAACTTGCAGTGATACTAAAATAGCCTTAATTTAAAATACAATTAAGTGTAATTGTTTCCTTTTATTGGACACAATTAAGTCCATGTTTGTTCCTTGACCCTTTATTAAAAAAAAAATCTAGAAAACAGAGAACCATGATGTTAGCTTATCCATACAGAGAGAGCCTTGTAATAGAGAATTCCTGGTTCAAAACCTATCTTGGCCAAGGACTTTTTTTTTTAACTTTTTCAATTACAGAAACACTTACAGGCGCACGACACAATTATAGTGGCTATAAATGTATGATTTTCCATTTCATTTTGTTCCAAGCATTAGTTTCATCTGTAATGTTTCTTCTGTAATAACACCTGGATTATACCAAGACTTGTTCGAGCACAGGATGGAGAGTATTTAGAACAGTTGCCACTTGTTACATAACACATTTATTTTAAATTCTCCAAGTGGTAGCTAGAAAGGACCCCGCACAAATCTTATGATGAATGGCTCCCGGTCAAATTGCTTGAATTTTAATATGTTGTAGAACGAAACCAATTGTGATCAAAAGACTCCATGTGCGCAAAGTCGAGAAATCAATAATTTAAGAGTTACGAGCAAAAGTATATGCTAAAATGGTGAACATTGGGAGATCTTTGCCTGACTTTGAATAAATTTTAATATTTATCTTTGGGTAGCCGTGTGGTATAAGGCGTTAGGCCAACGACTCGCAGATCTCGGGTTCGGGTCCTGGCAGGGGCATGGGTGTTTGTGGATTTTAACTAGATGTATATGAACTATCGTGGCGGGCCAAAGTTCAAAGCTACTAGACTGGCCCATATAAAGTTTTTTCTCTCACTTTTTTCATTTTTTTATTGATATCAAATTGAAGTTTTTACAGGTCGTAAACTTTGTAAACTTTACTTTGTATGGGACATTTTTAGTAGCTTTGACTTCGGCCCGTTACGATTAAGAACGTGATGCAAGTAAATATAAACATCCATGCCCTATTGGCCTAGCAAGGATTAATACCCGAGACCTTCGAGCCGGTGCCTTAGCGCCCCAACCCACAAGCCTTGTTACAATTCGTGTTCTTTTAAGTGATGGAATATGATTTGTACGTGCTTACTTTGAATCTTTTTTTAATTAACACATCAAAATACTCCATCAGTGGAAAGTTCTTCAGAAAAAATACTACCTAACAAGTATTCAACGGGAAACCTGGTTGAAATGAATTAAACATAATTGATATATCCCTATATGACTTATATAAATAGAAATGAAAGGTTGACATGTTGAAAAAAGTCTCAAAGATACAAACAGTAATTTAAGATACCACCAATCGGACAAAATACGCAGAGTAGAACCGTGCAATCACTTTATTGGTGTCCATAAACATCTATGCAGTTTTTTGTCAAAATCGTGAATACGTTTTTGGAAACGGATCCGTAGTTCGCTATACAGTTTTCAGCCAATTTTTAGACGTACATTTCATTCCACGCCAAAGCATTTGGAGCTTTACGCAAGACTAAAGTAATTATTTTTATTCAATTTAAACTCATTATAAATGATATTTTACTAGTAGAGAACGAAGACATTTATTTCAGTAACAGAAAAAAAAATGCAAGCTATTACGCAATCAGTTGTGCATAGGTAAATGCATTGTGCGAATTAACGGATGGGATGCCTGGGATTTCCCCCCTGGCAAATAAGCTTCCCAGCCTGACAAATTTATTTTTCGTTCCTGCCAGAGATAAATTTCTTCCCCCCTAGAAGATGTTTCGATCAGGATTAGAAAGAAAATAGGAACATTTTTATTTGGCAGAAGTTGAACTATTTTCATGCAAGTGACAGGGGTATATGAACTTTTATAATAAATATAAATCACAGCCATATTCAGTGTACTACTGGATGATGCCTCTCCGAGGTAGGAGATTGGTCTACTGCTCCCACGCTGACCAGACGGGTTGGGAGAGAAGAGTCTGAGCTCTCACTGTGATCGACACTATCTTTTACTCATAGCAGCTCCCCAATTGCATCAAGATGCTGGGTGGGCACCGTTCGAGACTCACACGCCTTGGAAAAGTTCCTTGACATCGCCAAGAATCGAACCCACGACCCCTCAATCAATAGTCAGACACGCTAACGACTTTTTTTCTTCTTAAAAACTTGGTTTACCCTAAGCGGGCGACTTATTATTAACTCTTACAACCCTTGCAACTCTTTCAACCTATTTTCCTAACTACGGACAACACAGTTAAAATCACATCCATGCCCGATGCGGGATTCGAACCCACGATCCTTTGGTTGCCAGACCAGCGCACTAGCCAGCTTGACCACTCGGACCGACTCGACTAGGCCAACGGGGATGATCATATGAACTTTTACTAGTAGCTAATAGCCTATCTGGAAGCCATTTCTTTTGTGATGTTTCTGAAGTAGCTTAATGTGAATGATTTAATATGATTGGTTTGATTTAGTAACCCCCTATTGGAAAATGGGACTCTCTCTCTCTCTTGCTGATCGTGGGATCCCGGGTTTGATTTCCAGCTTTGCCAAGAGCTTTTTGTGTCAAAGTGAGAGAGTCTGCAACGGTGCCCACCCAGCATCGTGATGCAATTGGGGAGCTGCTGAGAATAAAATACAGTAGCGATCACAGTTGATAGCTTTAGCACTCCTCTCCCAACCCGTCTGGTCAGCGTGCGAGCAGTGGACGAACTCCCCCCAGCCTGGGAGAGGCCTAATCCAGTAGTGGATTTAATATGACGGTGAATTATATATA
>JAGDQP010000675.1:73082-99897 GCA_022664845.1 Lepisma saccharinum
TCCCCCCCCCCCTCTAGCCAAAAAGTTTAATTCGCACACTGGATAAATGTGTGAAAGCCTGGGCAAAGTAGCCTCGGTTTGCGGTCATTTTTTAGTTTCTAAGTTTAATAACAACCAAAATAAAACAAAAAGCGCAAGCGTAAGCTGATACAATACAAAATATTTACTTTGGCGTAGAATGAAATGTACGTCTAAAAATACCCTGAAAACTGTATAGCAAACTACTTATCCGTTTTCAAAATAATCACGATTTTGACAAAAACCGCATATGGGATTATGGACACCAATAAAATTATTGCATGATTCCACTATGAGGATTTTGTCCAAATTGGTGGTATTTTAAAATCCTGTTTATATTTTTAAGACTTTTTCAACATGGGAACCATTTATTTCTATCTAAGTGATATATGGACTATACATCAATTGAAGGGCATGGGGAAAACAATGGTAACCAACAATGAGCCTAAATTGAGATACTACGTTAGGAGAATTCATTCTGTCTTGCTGGCATATGAAACTTACCATAAAAAAGGCCCAATATGCGGCCATTTGTTGTTTTTAACTTGACCTCTTTCCATAGCTCAGCTCACATGAGTGTTGTCATTGTATTTCTGTACTCAAAACTCTTTTTGTTTTTAAATGAGGGTTACCACTGTTTCCCCTCCCCCCATGCCCTTCAATTATGCTTAATTCATTTCAATCAAGTTTTCTGTTGAATGCTTGTTAGGTTTTTTAGTGTTTTCTTTTTGAAGAACTTTCCGCTGATAAAGTACGGCTGAGTCAAAATGATGTTCCCGATTTCGTTAATTTATTATTCGAACAATAATGAGCTTTTCTTGTTAATATAATTTTTGTGGAATATAATCTCAAAAAGTTTTTTTCCCTTTCTATTGCAGAGCCGTGGCTACGTAGACGTCTACCATTAGGCAGTTTAGTCGAAATGAGCAATATGGCTACAGGCCAGCAGAAAGCGTTATATGTGCTTTATTTTCATGCGACTAAGTTCATTGTGAAGTTCAACGGCATTTCCGTGGAAAATTTCCGTTTCCGCAACACTCGCCAGAAAGTGTGGCATACCTAGTTCTCAGCTTGCACGGCGCGTTGACTTTTGAGGACTCCTTGCGTAGGTAGCGCGCTCCCTACTGAATGCCGGCCGGTCGATTTTCCCTTACAAAGGCAACCAGTTTCTTCAAATAGCGCTTACTATTTTCTAATTGACTTAGCAGAAGGTGCGTCAACCCCAAATTTTCCACGGAAATGCTGTTGAACTTGCACAACGGACTTAGTCGCATGAAAATCAAGCACATAGAACGCTTTCTGCTGGCCTGTAGAAGCCATTTTACTCACTTCGACTAAACTGTCTCCTGGTGGACGTCTACGTAATTACAGCTCTGCTATAGAAAGGAAAAAAGCGTTTGGAAATTATATTCCAGAAAAAAAAATATATCGGCAAGGAAAGCTCATTACTGTTCGAATAATAGATTAACGAAATCGGGAACATAATTTTGACTCACCCGGTATTTTGATAGCTTAATTTAAAAACTTCAAAGTAAGCACGTACATATTCATATTCCACCACTTAAAAGAACACGAATTGTAACAAGGCGTGTGGGGTGGGGCGCTAAGCCAACGACTCGAAGGTCCCTGGTTTTAATTCTGACTGGGTCATGGATGTCAATTTTAATTAGCATCGGGCCGAAGTCAAAGTTACTAAACTGGCCCAGACAAAATAAAATTTACAAAGTTTACGAATTATAACAAGTTCACTTTGATATTATCAATGACAATCTTTTGATCACTTGATTTCGTTCTACAACGTATTAAAATTTCAATAAATTTGACCGGGAGCCATTTCTCATAAGATCTGTGCGGGTCCTTTTGGTACAAACTTAAAGAAATTTCACAACTTCCCTGGTAAGGTAATGAAAATTTTCTAACATTTGTTTTCAATAATACAAATATCCTTTGGTATCTAGGAATAAAAATCAGTAAGGGCAAAAGTGGGAGACAACAGAATAAAGTACGATAAGATTGAGACAAGATAATTCCTTTCACTCTACATATTTTAAGATATGGCGGACTTGAGATTACATTTTCTATTACAGAGGTGGTTCCATCTTCATACGAACAAAAGGAAAGTGTTGCTTACCTAAGAGATTCCAGCGCACCACCATCGATAATGCTCAATGTGAGAGCCACCTTTGTGTGCTATTGCACGACATCGCAGTTTCCACTGCAGCAGACTTCGTCGTTCCACTTCTAGTTCCAAGATTTCCAAAAAAACCCTGACCGGGTCCATGGAACTCAGTGGTTCGGAGCTCATTTCACAATAAATGTAGGTACTGTACTTAGAAGCTCACCAGCTCATTTAGGACATTAATAACAATTCACCTACTCCAGGATTTCTATAGCATCCACGGTATGAATCTGACGCACAGTGGTTCGAAAACCGGAAAACGTGACCAAAATGTGAAGGCGGTGTTGAATTTGACTGTCAGTCAGAACATATAGGTTTCTTTGGTCGGTGATTACGTGTTTTTTTTTATTTTTTATAAAAATAAAATGGTGGTTTGAAAATGGCAGACGTTTTATTAAAAATCAATTGAATTTTGCGAAAACAATTTTTAAAGTCTTTTGGGGGTCTCTAATTCCGACTTTTAAATATTCTTTTTTTCATGAAAAGAAAATGGTGGACAATTGAATTTTTGTCGTAACGGTTTTAAAGAATTTTGGTCGATGATTCCGAATTAATATTATTTTTTTAAAAAGAAAATGATGGACATTCTATTAAATATTAACATTGTTTTGTGAAAACAATTTTTTTGATCACTGATAAAGATTTATGAATCTGTACAAAAACGTTAATAAAAGCAAAAGGGCAGCTAAACGCAGCTGAATTTGTACTAATTTTATTAATATATGTTCAATGAAGACATTTCGACAATTAGAGCGTAGAATATTGCGGAATTTGTAAATTATCTCTTTTTGAATAACCAAATTTTGAATCGAGTACACGAAATGCACCACCGAATGTTATGTTAAATAACTATTAACAGTGATAAATGCGGTAAATTTCGAGCATACTGTGTTATTGTTCTTATCTTGAGAAGGAGACTCTATAGTCACTTTGCAAATCGATAAAATTCAAACAATTGTACGGACACTCAAATTTCACGAATATTTTTGAGCAACGAAACGAAGAAATGTGACGCGCTCGACGTTCAGGTTTGAAATAACCCGAGCAGGCATACAAGAACATCTGCTCGTTATTAATCACTTAAAAAGATGGTAGGAGTCTTGGTATACATAGTAAGCGCTAAAAGTCTCAAAATAGTAACTTTAGTTTTAAGGTTTTGCCACGTTTTCCGGCTTTCGGACTACTGTGCGACGTGTGGAAAGGCTCCGTTTAAGAAGACCAAACGCACAGGAATCCACTGGACTAGCATCTGGATTCTGGACTCTTCACTGGACTGTCTTCGAACGGAATAGTATGGATGCCAAATTCAGTGACGAAGCATCGGTGGAAGGCCAGCGATGTTTTGGCATTTGATTCGAAGCTTTGTTCTGGTGCAGTTCCATACGATTGGTGCCTGTTCCATACAACGCTGGTATTTCTTTTTCGTAAACTGGTAATAGGATATGTTCAGGGTAATGTGCAGCATTGATTTTGATCCTTTTTTTACTACCCAACGAATCGTCAACTTCCCTATGTAGCAGAATCTAGTCACAATGATGAAACCTTTTGGGAAACTTTCCTTTCATTGATGCTCAAATGACTCCAGTCTTCTGCATCAATACCGCGGTAGGTTATGACCCAAACCTTACCGAATCCACTTAGGTACATCCATGCTTCGTTCATCGTCACAACAAATTCCTATCGGTCACCAACTGGGTGGTGCTCGTATAGCCTTCTGCACTTGCTCTTGCACTCCGCGATATGTTGTGGTAGTAAAGTATGTACGCTAGCCTTGCGTACAGTTCTTAGCCTCAAGTACTGATGCATTGCACAATTGCTTGGTCCACTTTGCCCCGTTTGGACATCACACGCTGTGGTGGTGGATTCTCACAGGCCGCCGTACCACGGATCTTCTTTAGCACCGGTCTTGTTAGTTTCACTGACGTCCTCTGTGGATGAAATTTTGTTGGTGATGTGGGTTGTGAAGACTGCTTCTGTGCATATCGTTTAATTATATCGATGGCAGAGGTCAGTCCTAACACATTTCCTTGATTCCGACACTGTTTCATTATGCAGAAAATGCTCACTTTTGCTTGGAAAAGCGCCATCGATTTGTTTTCGGTGGCATTCTTTACGCTACACCACCTTCCACTCTTCTATACAGCAACTTACACATTGATCATTGTGTGCATGCATTATGGGTACTCTGTGCCAACTGGTTTGCCAGGTGGCGATGTCGGTATGTTGTTCGAATGTAGGCGGATCAACCTCACAATTGTACAGATAGTTAACTTCAAGCATCTAGAAAGTGTTAAAAAAGGATATCAATTGCGAAAAAGAAATCAAGATGGGAATATGAATAGCAAAAGAGTCTTTCAGTAAGAAGACGATTCTTTTGTACGAACTGATAAACAAAAAGTTGAAGAAAATACGGATTAGGTGTTTTGTGAAGAGTAGAGATTATATAGAGCGGAAATGTGGCTTTCGCCAAGGAGTAATGGAAGATGAATAGGAAGTATTTCAAATGTGTACATGAAAGAGAATGGAAATGTCAGTTGGGTACAGATGGCGGATACTGAGGAAAGTCTTGGGAGAGTACGTCAGAACTGAATAATAAAGGAAAAAAAATAAAGATAAAAAGAAACTGTTAGGATATTGACTAAGCAGACATTCTATGTGAACACAATGAAGGTGTTCTTGAAGGGATAAGAACAATAGAAAGAGAAATAAAGTTCCTTAAAAGTGGAAAAGGGCAATAACTCGTACAGTAAGACATATATGTCACTACAACTATATTTCACCCCATTAACTCTGTATTTAGCTAATTCTTCATATCACCTATCCCATTCATGAATTAAAGATAATCAGAATGTATTATAACCTGCAAGGCGGCCAAACACTTACCATTCTCTCGGACTCTTCGTCTTCCGGTACCCACGTGAACCTCTTTGGATCTTGAACGCAGAAGGATTTGGGTCGACGCCGAAAATACGAATTATCAAACTCATCGCTTCCAAATTCATCTGGTGCTCTGTACGGAAGATAGGTAGCGCCACTGAGATCGTGAGGAGGAGGGTAACGCCACCTAGGTACAGGAGCCGGAGCTGGAGCTCTTCGGCAAAGTTCGTAAAGGTTCTCATCACTAGGAACTTTCTTGCCAACACAGACGGATAGAATGGATCTTTTGTTACAAGGACTCTCCTGAAAGATAAAAATATAAATTGGAATGTAATAATACAATATCTTTATTTATTTATTACAATTTGTATTTAATTTTATGTTAAATAAGAAACCATATTTTTAAATCACATTAATAACTCAAAGCTGAGTCATTATTAATTGGATAGACTTATATTGTGTGAATCCATTGGTTTTACTTAGCTTCCATTTAGCTGAAAAGGCAACTTGCGCCTAAGCCTGAGGGATAACTTCCCTCGGCGATCATTGTTTGGGATCAGGAATGAGAAAGGCAGCGGCCAGAGTTTCAAGTGACATAGCATCGGCATTCTACTGATAAAACTAAGGAAATCGGTGAACACTACTCTAACTTACGTGCCTCTGCAGTACTGTTTCGAATTACGCAACCATAGCCACTGGATGATGGAGTTACGTAAAATCATTGGTATCCAATAATACATTTTACAGTGTAACATCTGTTCGCTGCTGGAGAAAAGAAGGCCACCTCATAACATGTAAAAGGTTATTACGCCGAGGGGCCCAAATTTCCTAAAACAAGTTATCATTGGTGATAGAACGTTGTACACACGTACGATGTAGAAACAAAGGTCTAATTATAACAGTGGGTCGGAGAATCCTCACCACAGCCCAGAAAAGCACAAATTAGTGAATCCTATGCTAAAGTTATGTTGTCTTCCTTACTTACAGAGCATAAACAATTCGAAGTTTGTGACACGTGGTTCCACAGTCAAAGCAGCATTCTACGTTAACGTCATCCAACGATTACGAGGAAAGGTGCGGCGCAAAAGGCCGGAGTGGTAACATAACAAGTCCTGGATGGCTCATGACGATAACGCAAGTTCTCATTTATCACTCTTGTCCGTGAGTTTTTGAAAAAGCACCAAATATTTGTTTTTCCACAAGCGGTCTATTGCTTTGATTTGACACTAGCCGACTTCTTCCTCTTCTCTAAGTTGAAACTAAAATTGGAAGATTGCAAATTTTAGACGATAGAGGATATCCAAGAGAAATCGCGATGGGACCTCCATGTCATTCCAAAACTGGATGAAGTTAAGATAAAATTAATTTTATGGTGACCCAAAACTGGAGTTCCAGCAGGCGTTCCAGAATTGTATGAATCGCTGAGAGTGGTGTGTGTGCACAATGGAGGCGGGTACCTTGAAGGAGACAGGTTCAGTTAATGGATGAGTATTTGCATTTTTCATTTTTGTAAAAAGGTTTGATTGCTTCTCAACAGGCTTTGTAAAGCATATACATTAGGGGGCCGCGGAAAACATTGTTTTTCGAAATCTTTGTGTATTGGTGACAAAAGAGTTTACATTGGTGGCAGAGAACTCGTGTGAGAAATTTCAGATTTCTTGAAGGTGTTTTGAGGGTTCCATATCGGCTTTGAGATCTGTGCAACTATAAGATAATATAAAATTAATTTTATTGCCGGTAACAGCACTATGGAACTATGCAACTATGAACTTTATGCAACCCAGCACAACATATTACTAACATCGGCTCTCTAGTCACTCCATCGTCGTATTTTGATTGGCATGGGCTTGCTCTTTGTGTTTATGATAACTGAGTTGATTGGAATACATTTTAATGCACTTCTTACATTTATTCTATGAAATGCCTAATTTCATGATAAAGTCAGTTTTCCTACAAATATTCAGGGAGAACAGAGCATGATCTGGGGATTTGAAACTGCCATAATGGGTCTAGGTCAGAAACCCCAACGGTCAGAAACCCCAAAAGTAAAAACGGACAGAACCCCCACACAAACAGTAAGAATCACCACAAAACCGCCAAAACACCCAAATGGTAAGAACCCTAAACGGTCAGAACCCCCACACAAACGGTCAGAAACCACATAGAAGTGGTCAGAATCCCCAAATACGAAAACGGTTAGAAACCCCTCACAAATGGTTAGAACGCCCACCACAAGGTCAGAACCCCCACACAGATGGTCAGAAACCCCACACAATGGTCAGAAACGCCACACAAACGACCAGATTCCCCAAATGCGAAAACGGTCAGAACCCTCTGACCAGAATGCCACAGGAAACACCGATGATAGGTTGCAGGAGGCCTCACAATATGAGACGACTGCTGACTAAGGTAACCTTCTCACAGGTAAGAACCCAGAAAAATAGAGACCCAAAGAATTAGAACTAACCCCCCTCCCACAAAAAAACAAAATGAACCGCACACATATAATTGGGAAGCACTGAATGGCACTGTTACAACAATAATTAAGTATCCTTACATCAATACCAAAGCAGAGAGAACTCACAAATATACCATACAACATAAAGTTCTCAACTAACTTGCATTTACTTCATTGCTGACCATGACATGTTGGTATTATTTGAGCACGCTTTGTATATCTTATTAAATGTTCAATTCCAAGAGACGTAATCAGAATAGACTTTCACAGCTGGTAAATAATGTTCGTATTAACTGAATATTAATAAAGAATATGCGATTCTAAAGTTCCATATTAAACTTGTCCAATTGAAGAATTTGTAGTCTTTTAAACTGTTAAAGTCCGAAATACTCTTTCCGAGATACAGTCTTAACTTAACTGACGCCGAACCAAAGACTTTGAATAGAGACCGTAACAGATACAACTCAAGGTAACGACGGTAGAAGAATGCCTAAAGAAAGCTTGAAGTCTGTACTTTATTATTTCCTAATTTAGCTGGTCACACTCCGTTCCCATGAACACCCCGTGTACTGCTATTCCGGAATTTGGGGGAATGGAATGGTTCTCATTTCTTGTTTGTTATACTTTGGTAATTTTCCCTAAAGTATCCTTGGATTTTATCACACTTTCCACATTCCATACATTACTTTATTAATTGTTCATGTCTGAAACCTTGGATCTGATTACGTATAACTTTGAATATCCACCTGTTGTTTGTTACATAAACGGATGTGTTTTCAATAACAACTATTTTACCTCCGTGCTCTTCTCATAGTTAAAGTAGACAAACAATTCTACATGTTTCTAAGGTAACTTTCCCTGACATATTGACCTTTTATTATGATGTTATTCTTTTCTCTGCTTTTGGAATTTATATTAACATCCTGTCTCAACACCTGTTTGGAATGCTTCATAAATTATGTAATTAGCCTTTTCCTCCATTCTATTCCTTATAACATATTTATCCACATTTAGTCTGATGTACATTTTAAAATCTTTCATTTTACATTTTAGAATATATTTTGATAATCTTTACACAATTGTATAGTAACTCTATTACAATATAACAGAGTCTACTCAGGACTGAACCTACAAACAAAACAAAGAAACAAAAATCTAAGACTTACCGAAAAAAACGCCGGGCCAGTATCGAAAAAAAAATTGTCAGTAACACATGGCAGCACACCTCCATACTGATCACAAAAAAATAAAATTACAGGACCCTTCTAAAAGAAAAACACTAACCCTGTCACCACCAGTGATATTACAGAATAATAACAACAATAATAATAAACGATATGACCACCAAGACTGCCTTACACAAACTAACGGCAATCACAGCAACATGGAACGACTGACCGAAATCAATTTATCAAAACAGAAATAACAAAACGCTTTTACTACCATTTGAAAAATAATTATTATGAATAAGTTATTATAAAATTAAAAATAATGACAACACAACCTCTGCCTGAACGATATACAGGTCTACATGACCAGAGGCCAAAATAACAAGTTAAAAGCAACCATACGGGAATAGGAACCTAATATTATTATTAATAATAATAATAACCAAAGAAACAGAACGAACCCAGAACCTTCCAAATACTACCAAGTTTTGGGGCCCCTCTGAAGGGGAAAATTATATTGGGAAACAATAGAACCGAAGACAGGGAACGGAATGAGCCCTATTAATGACAAACTAACAGATAACATTATTAACAATAATAGATAGAAACATTTTCAAATAATATGGAAAAAGAGACCAATCTCATTTATGATCCACCTGACTACAGGGGTCTTCTAACTGAGAGAGTACCGCATACAATTGAAAATGGAAAATAAACAACCTTTTCGGAACCCGGTAAAGCCGGATGACTGATACATACAGAGAGGAAATATAATTTAATAAGGCCTGTCTCAAAACTCACAGGAAGGAAAAGAAAAGAGAGATCTAAAAGCTCACAGGAAGGAAAAGAAAAGGGAGATAAACACGGAAGGAAAATAATAAGGGAGGAAAGATAGGAGTGTAAAACTACTCTAAAGGGAGACACTACAACTTATGAATATTTAATAGCAAGTATGTAAGGAAGGACCGTTCTCCGGGCTTTACATTAACCATAAAACAGGTTGTGTGGGTTCTCTGACCATGTGTGTGGGTATTCTGAGCATGTGTGGGCGTTCTGACCATTTATGTTGGGGGTGTTGACCGTTTTCGCATTTGGGGATTCTGACCGCTTGTGTCGGGTTTCTGACCGTTTGTGGGCGGGATCTGACTGCTCGTATGGGGTTTCTGACCGTCTTCAAGTTTGGGTTTTCTGACCGTCTTCAAGTTTGGGTTTTCTGACCGTTTGTGTGGAAGTTTTTACAATTTATGCGCGTGGGGCTTCTGACCATTTGTGTGGGCGTTCTTGCCATTTGTGTGGAGGTTCTGACTGTTTTCGCTTTTGGAGGTTCGGACCATTTGTGTGGGGTTTCTGACCATTGTGTGGGTTTTCTGACCATATGGTGGGCGTTCTGACAATTGTGTGGGGGTTCTAACCGTTTTCGCATTTGGGGTTTCTACCGTTGGGGGTTCTGACCATTTGGGTGTTTGGGGATTTTGGCGGTTTTGTGGGGATTCTGACCGTTTGTGTGGGGCTTCTGACCCTTTTTACTTTTGGGGTTTCTGAACGTTGGGGGTTCTGACCTAACCCAACCATAATTACTTCAGTGTTGTTTTAGTACTTTGAACAAGTCATGTTTTCCGTTGCTTTGAATATCTATTATCTCTGGAAATAACCCAGTGGTTACCACTTGAATGTTAGTGGACGACGAGCTCACCCCACCTACCCATCCAAAATCTGCCTTGTGGCTTTTGGAACATAAACCTTTAACTTAAAAGATTAATCGCACTTCGAACATAATGTCAGCATGTCCTGCCTCGATTTTAGCATTGCACGAACAAATCCATCCCACACTTTGCTTTCAAAGACTGGCGAAGAATCTTTACTTACAATTTTGAAGACTATTTTCACTCCCTTGCTGTGGTATGGGGAACAACGAATATTAGCGTCACTGACAGCAGTTACTTAGAATGTCTTCCTGCTCTTTGAAATGATGCACTTTGTCAAAGGAGGTTCCGTAATTAAACACATGAACCTATCGGTCATATTGTTATAATTCTTACTGTACAAAATGACTTTTGGAGGGAGAAATATATGCATACAGACTTGTTTGCTGGAACTTCTTGCTTTCATTATTTTCTCCAACTGAGTATTCTAATATCTTGATGCCTGTCGGTAATCAATGAGATTAGAATATTTTCTTTAGGCGTGAGAAACCATACGTTTGTACCGAGTGGCCGTATCCCAGTTCGTAGAGCCTAGAACGATCCCAGTGGCAGTGCATCCTGACTGAGAATTTCCTAGGTTTTCCTTCAGTCGTAACCGGCAAATAGTGGGAGGGTTCCTTCAAACTAGTTCCTAGCAGATTACCTTACAACATCCTCTCCCACACTATATACGAGTCTGAGCCAGAGATGTCCAAAGGCCATATATAAATTTAAATTCAAAGTGCCACTTTGTAGCACAAAATTCAGAAGACAGAAAGCTAACTGCCGATTATTCGTGCTAATAACCAGACAAAATGACATGAAAAAATGAAACACACGAATAATAGAATATGCGTATTGATTTTGTTCAATAAACATTTTGCATAAGAAAATCATACACATATTAATGTGCAGTATATAAAGTATTAAAAGAAGTTGCTTTACTGTATGAACTAACTACGAAGACAGGTGAGATGTGAGATCGAGTACTCAATCGTTATCATCATCGTAGGGTTCGTATTCAGTGCACTGTTTTCGAAACAAAATACAATAAATTAATCCCGTATTAGAATAGAATATAAATTTATTCGTCTGTGTAGTGCATACAGGTTGTGACCTATGATGCATAAAACACATGAATGTCTTGAGTACAATTTACATTCTTTAAATTATTACTTAATTACATATTGCATAATGAGTCATCACTCAAATAATCAGTAACACCATTATAACCCTTATTTACCAAAATACTGAATAGCTCAGATATAAAATTATTAATATTTCCAATACTCTTAAGGTAATTGGGTAGTTTATTATACAGTCTAGTACACAAAGAGTAAACACTGGAGTGAGTAGTTGCGAAAGTTTGTCTTTCTACAAATATGTTTCTTTTTCGTCGTGTGTGATAAGTGTGTATATTTGTCGTATAAGTAAGTAAGTGAATTTTTCTTTGAAAATATTACTCTCTTATAAATATATAGGCATGGGAATGTTAGAATATTTTGAGATTTGAACATATCTTTCTTTACATGATGACCTCGGATTCATATTAAAAATACTTCTAACAACCTTCTTTTGTATACGAAAAGTATTTACACTAACATATGATGCTCCCAAAATATTATTCCAGAGCTAATAAGAGCATCGAATTTTGCATAATACAATGAGAGCAGAGTTTGTCGAGAGATTGTACATTGTAATCTATATATGATCAGGCAGACAACATTCAGTTTTTTTATTAAGTTCAAGAATGTGATAATCCCAATTTTGCTTTTCGTTTATGCGTAGTTACACTTAACAATTTACTTTTAGAAGTGTATTTTAGACTTAAAGAATTTACTACTATGGGGGGGGGGGGGGGGAAACGATCGGTGAAAAAGATGAAAATGTAGAAGTTTTGATTTGTCTACATTTATATTCAGATTGTTAATTGAAGCCCATTCTATTAATCTCGCGATCATAAATTTTAAGTTGCTCTCTGCTTCCTGATGAGTGTTTCCTGTCAATAAGATATTTACATCATCAGCGTACAAAACTACTATAATATTATTGGAATACTCCAAAGGAATTCATAAAATATAAATATCATTTTATTGGGAAAATGTTAGTACGTAAGATTCGTGGATCATGAGGATATAATTGTATAAAAGGTTCCAAGGGACATAACAATATGAATCATCTAAGAGCAATTAGGTGTGCGTGATATTAGCAAGGTTACTTTCAGTATATTTCATAAAGCAGAGAATTTGTAGATGAATAACAGGATATGATCTGTCACGATCACTAATTAAATAAAAAAATAATATAATTGTTTGTCTCTCCACACCTGAGAACTTAAGCACAGAGACATGACAATTATTCGGAATGTTACATAACAGTTGTAATGACTAATACTTGTAATTCCAAGAGAAGTATTTCAGAGACGTGATTATATGTAAGTTTAGTACTAAAAACAAGTGATCAGTGCTATGTTGAAAATTCGGAAACTTGACAATTAAAAGAGAAAGATGTTTAATTCCTGTTTAACTCATTCCTTTCTGATGCAAACATCCTCTTACTTTTCCTTCGCAATTCCGGAATAATAATGTCACGTGTATACGATGAGAACAGTGTGTGACATCCCAAAATTTTAATAGAATAAAAACCGCATCCTTCTTTTCTTCTTGACTCCAGTCTCCATCTCCAGTCTTCAGTCTGACACGCTAGTCTGAGACTTCAGTTTGTCACTTGAGTTTGGGACTGTAAGTTTGACAGTTTCGTCTGTGACTGAACTTACAAAAGGGTTAAAGACTTAGTTATTCTTCAATTGGATCTTGTCTAAACTTTGGCAGTTTGAGTTAATTACGATAGGCAATACATTGATCATGGAGATAGAACAATGAGAAGATTTGTTAACAGCAGTAAGCGTTAAACCTGAATACTATCTCTTTTGAATTCTTAATCGCTGTGCCAAATTTGCTCAATTATTAATAACTCCTCTATATCATCAATCAAGTAAAACTAGGGGAATTGACACCTCTTCTTAATATGGTTAATCTCAATGTAAACTCTGGTATGGGTATTGTGTTTGTGTATAAATTTAGGTAATATTCTCTTAGACGATCAGGTTGGTATTCCTCCGGTATATCCCAATGTTTCCAAATAGATTCCCTTTTATTTCTTTCCACAAGTACTAAATGTCTCCTATTGTGCTAGTTGATAGAGTACTAGGTGCTCAATTCCTCTCGCAAACAGGCTTAATCTGAGCAACCCCAAACTCCAATTTCCAGTGTCAAGCGATGTTATTGTAAGGCACTAGTACTACTATCACACTACTAATAAATGATTGACTTCCGCCAATAAAATAAAGAAATAAGGAGCTGAACACCTCTATCTCTAACTGAAATCTTTCGTATCTTTAGGCGTTGAGAGAGGACGAGGAAGGAAGTGATGGTACCTTAAACAAAACACTCGACGTCTTCTGTACTAGTTGGGGGCATAAAGTGCTAATACAATTAGAAAGTTATTAACACTTATATACATACATTTTATTTACAGCGTAGCTCAGTTATTTACAATAAAGATGAATTACATTTGAGACATCAACATGCATCTCAGACATTGGAATAAGAAAGCCACTCAAATGCATAGTGCTAAAATCGGCAAACGCAATTAAATAACATCGATTAACACAACTTGGATTTAAGTTAAGTTTTTAGACTTCGTATTTGGATGTAGATAGCCAGTTAGTTATCTAGTTAGCTATCTAGTAAGTTATTTAATTAGCTCCAACTTTCAAGGAAGATCCAAATAAAACAAATACCGAAATCATTATCATAAGAGAAAGCAACGCACCTCAGAGAGTTTAGGTGTTCTGTGTTGATGTTGGTCCTAAGTAGTACTTCGAAGTAAGAATTGAAATAACACTTTCACTGTTCTAAATGTTCAAGCGTGTTTGAACTATTTCATTTCAAACTCTATAATTTTCACTAAGAGTCTGATAATGGATTTGAAATCAATGATGCAATTTTGCGAAGAGATTCGACTTATACGAGTAACGAGGCTGAAGTGAGTCCAGTCGAGCGCGTGAAGGGGAAGATATAAGTCTTATTTATATGTCACTTATTGTCTCTAATCGAAGAATTTTTCTATGAGACCTTATGTTCGAAAGGAAGTACAAGTTCTTAAATTCAATTAGGTTACGTTATCAAAACAGTCTTTAGGGATAGTCTGGATGATCTTGTTCTCATTTCTAATAATCTTTATCATAAGTTATTCTTAGAACTAATTCACGTAACACTATCCAATAGAAGGAACATGTGGAAACAATCACATAGTCAATCATGTGATCATTCTGTGCTAATTCTTCTTCTTGCCTGTGACTTGAGGTGAAGATGTATTTCCACGAGACAATTCTCACTTGAGGATCAAACACATAGATAACCTAGATGTTGCATCTCTCTCTTTTACGTTACTAGTTGGAACTTTACATAAATCTTTTAATAAAACATTTGAGCGTGACATAGCCTCATCCATAAATTGGAATATTTTAAAAATTTAAAAAGACAAAATACTTATTCCTAAATACATCAATGAATAAAATATATTCATAATAATGAACATTCGAAATATACAACACTACGTTCTCTGAATCTATAAGTTGAGATAGGTCATTTATACACAATAGAAATAACATAGTTCCTAACATAGAACCCTGAGGAACACCCTTGTTAATTTCAGCCACTGAGGAATGGAAAGCCTTGCTTCTCTTATTAAGAGTCCTAGAGAGTTGCACTATCAGCTTTCAAGTACAATAAGAACCAATCATATGATACACCTCTGATTCCGTGTTGAAATAGCTTCGTTAATAAAGATAAGTGATGCACGTTGTCAAATGCCTTAGAAAAATCTATAAATACAGCTATAGCATGTTGGTTCTTATTTAAGATATTGATACTTTTTCATAAAGATAAACAGTGTAATATCGATAGATCTTTTCTTCTGAAAACCATGTTGGCAGATGGAAATCAACTTGTATAACTTTGGTAAATTTTATTTTTATATGGGCCAGTCTAGTAACTTTGGACTTCGACCCGTCACTATTCACCTTTAGATGTTAAAATCCACACCCATGCCCTTGTCGGGACTCGAACCCGGGATCTTCGAGCCGATGGCCTACCGTCGTAGACCGCTCGGCCACCCGGCCGGCAAGAAATCAACTTGTGTGCAGATAAAAAGTTATTTAAACATGCCAACATTGCATATTCAAATATTTTAGAAAATATTAATAAAATAGAAATGAGATTATAATTCTGCATATCTGTAATGCTTGTGTAAAGGAATAACCTTGACAATTTTTAGTCTGCTTGGGAGAACCCCTGACTCAACTCTGCACGAATAACTTGGAAATCTTTTTATAAGCGCACGAATAATCGAGAGTTTGCTGTATGTTAGGTTCATATGAAATGAAAACCAATTTCCTGGGATTCGTATGGATCCCTATCAAGACTTCTAAAATCCTTCCTAAGAAACAAGTTACTGCGAACAGTTTTCTTTCGTAGGCTGAACGAGAACTTTTTGTTTAAACTTATCATCTTTGAAGGATAAAGGTCCTCACCGATCACTGTTCCAGGGTCAAAAATGAGGAAAGAATTAGCCATGAACATCGCTGAAATACTGTTACGGAATTCATCTACTGAAACTAAGGAAAAAACTTGAAAACATCAATCATTGTGAGGTAAGAATTGACATACCTACCTATTCGTCGGTTGAATAAATAAAGTAAACCTAAATAAATTATGTGTACTTAATGATCTAACCATGGTATGAAAAACAGGAATTGTTGATAAATACAGAGAGAAACTATGTGAGCATTAATTCTCAGTTAAAGTAGCACATGGATAGAAAATTAAAGAGACCCCGGATACTTCTAGTGGTTTGATTTCCGCACTTCGTGTGTGGTCTCCTCGGTGATCACGCTTCATGTTTTGAATGTTCTTCTGACAAGAAAAGTCTTTAAGTCATGACAGGTTGATTTTTGTAATTTGTCTCCTGTCTAATTTCGGGCCATTAATTAGCTTGGTGATAGTCACTCGTTTCAGAAATGCGTTCTTTGCCCACTGAGCTTTGATAACCTTGTCACGACAAGCATACAACTTAGACGTTATGCACATTTTTGTCTGGGACGTTACTGTGTACCCAACAGTTGTTTTTGCTTTGATATCTCACTTGAGAGGTGACCGAACGTGTATTCAGAATGTATAACGCTTTGACCATTAATTTTAAGGTCGGCGTGACAAGTTTACTAAAGCGTAAGAGGCAAATAACGTATTTCCGAAACTAGTGACAATCACCACACTAATTAACGACCCACAATTAGTAAGGAAACAAATTTTTACAAAAATCTAGCTCTTACGACTTAAGGACTTCCCTTGAGAGTCCATAGAAATAGGTAGCGTAAAGAATGTAAACGAGTTTATTAAACCTTGTGAGTACTTGTAGCGCAGGGTTCAATATTTTCCATATAAAGCATATGCTTTCTTTGGAGTTCTGTCAGATTTTGCAGTGTTGTGCAACGTTTCACTCAATATCATTGAAATCTCGTTACACTTTTGTAGTTACCAACTACTACAACCAGGCCCGTATTTAAGTAAGTGCTATTCTGTACTCGAGCACAGGGCGGCAGTATTCAGGGGTTGGCAAAATTTTGGATTTTTTTTTTAAGATTCACAATCACGTAATATTTAAAACTAGCAACCCGCAGAGTCAGTGCAAGTGCGAGAAAATATGTTAATGTGTTTCATTCACTCTAATACAGTAGTTACTAATTAGCTAGCTTATCTGATTATTTTTAAAAAGTCCTCTCCCACCCGCACCCCCACCCCCATCCCAAGCAGTGAGGATGAATTTCAACATCATGAAAACTAATACCGTTAAACTCAACGACCTGGAAAACTATGAATTCAACTCTAATATTGGTCGTTTTCGATTATTTTTAAAATGTCCCCATGTTATTGTTATGGGGACTTCGCACCTCCATATCTCGGCTCAGGTGTGACCTAGGGACCTGGAACAGCAAACATTTGAATCATTTTTCTGAGAGCTTTTTTTTTATTTGGGTATTCTAACATGAGGAAACGCATACACACAGTAAAAAATAGCTGTGTTAATTCAACACAATGCTGTGTCCCAGTGTGACTACCACTTTTGTGTGTTAAATCAACACAACACACGGTGTTGATTTCGGTACTGGGAGAAAAAAAGTTAGGGCTGCAGTGAGATTTGAACATAGGTTGCTCAGTTAGAAGTCGAGCGTCTAACAAACTTCGCTAAATCGCCAGACAGAAAGAGTACTAGATTGATACAATATAGAGGATAAAAAAAAATCTTGCTGAACCTCAAACATAAACAAAGTTACTCTCAGGACTTATGCCATGGTTTAATCACTTTTCTATTGGTCAATTAGGGATCACAATCCCCATTTATTGAGAATATGTTCCATTTCTATGAAAGCTAGCGCAGCATTGTTGTTAAGATAAGAATGCAGTAATGTTGCTGAAGTGTTTGGCTGTCGCCATCTTGCTTGCTTTCATAGAAATAGAATATTCTCAATGAATGGGAATTCTGGTTCTCAATTGACAAATAGGAAGTGATTAAACCATGGGATAAGTCGTGCAAGTAAGTAACTTAGTTAGTTTTGGGGATTCATCAACATATATTTGAACCCATACACTGTTTAAATCTATAGTGTAGTCGTTTAATTCAAATGTTGTTCAGTAATATCGTTTGCATCTTGTACATTTTCTGTCTGACGATTTAACTAAGTCGGTAAGACGCTCGACTTCTAACTGAGCAACCCATGTTCAAATCTCACTGCAGCCTTAACTTTTTTTTAACAGTACCGAAATCAACACTGTGTGTTGTGTTGATTTAACACACCTAAAGTGGTAGTCACGCTGGGACACCGCATTGTGTTGAACTAACACAGTTATTTTTTGCAGTGCAGGAGCAAAACAATTTTTTTTGCAAATAGTTTGGGAAGAGTTTCTTTTATTCGAGAAACCTGAAACATATGAGAAAAGAAAACGCATAAAGAGAAAAACATTTTTTTTTAAAATACTTTGGGAAGAGATTTTTTTATTTGGGTAATCTAACAACATGAGGAAACGTATACAAGAGAAAAGCATTTTTTTCGCAAATACTTTGTGAAAAGTTTTTTTATTCGAGAAACCTAAAACATGAGAGAAGAAAACGCATACACAGGAGAAAACAGTTCTTTGCAAATACTTTCGAAAGAGTTTCTCTTATTCGTTCGAGTAGCTTAAAAACATATGAAAGAATCCACACTGATTATGTAAACTAATATAATTTTTTATATATAAAGTTTTATAAAATGCTTTTTACTAAACTCACTATAATCTTTAGTTATGTGGTAAGTTCAAAATAAGCAATGTCAAAAACACCGCCTAAGTTTTCTTAATTCCATATTTTAGTATTACAATGATAAGAGTAAATATTTAAGAAATTCAATCATAATTCAAGTGAAATTATGAAATATAAAAATGACATAACGCTTGATTAAGAGTTAAAGAATGCATTTTCTCCGGACAGACAGTAAATTAAAACCTACATGAATAAATTACATGCCAGTATTGGGAGAATGTGTCCACAATTGATGAGTGGTTTAGCTCGTTGCCTTGTAATAAAGGGGTCCCGGGTTCGATTCCCTGTGGGGACACAAGTGGTTCGGATCAAACGTTAAGCTGTAGGTCCCGTCCTTAGTACATCATCATCATCATCATCATCATCCCATGTAAGGCAATAGCAAACTACCATGGGTTCACCTTGCCCAGGGACCTTCGGGTCAAACACCTACCTTCGGGAACAACACCACATCATAATCATAATTGAGAGAATTAGGCCATTTAAAATTACGTTGTAACTTTTGTAACATGTAATACCTAAACTGCTACTCAACAAAAGCTGGTATGTTTGCAAAATCACGGCTTGTATCCTTGTTTGAGACATAAGTTTGTGCGGGGGGAAATTATTTAGAGCACAGTAGCGCACAATATATAAATACGGACCTGACTACAACCCTGATGGAATGAAGGTACCAAATGTGTCACACCGACGGTTTTGAAGTAAAGGTAGAGATCAATTACATTGTGAGACGCAAGTGTAAATGCGTGATGAAGATGCCACGGTGTAGAAAATATTTGCTTTAAGCGTACTTACCCCGCTCAAATCTCGACGCTGAAGTCCTAGAGACAGAAGGAATGAATTGGTACGTTCTACTTTTCACCATTAGATGGCAACACAGTAGAACCAACATAAAATTACTAATGCACTACAGAAGACGGTCGGACGTACCAGTGTTAGACAGAAATGTAGCAGGCATGTCAGCACTCCAACACAGACTAAGCGCAAAATTGCTTTAAATTCTAGAGTTTTATAATTTACAGATGGACAGCGGTAAGCAGAAGGATAAATTTGTGTATTGGTAAGTAATAAGGATTTATTATACCTTGCAGTAGACATTCTTTTGGAGGTGAGATATTCGTTATTGACTATACGTATGAAGAAATTCATGATTTTATCCGACCTTAATAGATTACTATCACTTGCCAAGGACCATATAGGAATGGCATAATCAATAATCGGCAAAACTCAACTTAGGAAATACGTAGCCTACTAAGTGGCATGTTAGTGATATAAGTGAACCTGTGTATCAGACCTAGAGTTTTCATAACTTTGGAAATGATGTAGTCAATTTGATTAATAAAAGTTAATTTACTGTCAAACACAACACGAAGATCTTCATAATGTTGAACCCAAGATATGATCTGGTTCCATACTTGATAAGATGTCATGAAGGTGTTTGTTTTTAAAGTAAATCAATTAGCTGCAGATTTCGAGGGGTTGAGATTACGTTTCCAATCGGTACACCAGCTTTCTAAGCGTGCTAATTTATTTTCTAGAGTAGTAAAGTCTGTGGGAAACATTTTGCAGTTATCAGCTAAAAAAGAAGAATGTTGTAGTTAAAGATGAAGTAGTCAAAAATGCATCCATATACATAGTAAAGCATAGAGAACCTCAGGAGCTACCCTAAGGAACATCAGAAGGTACCGTAAGCCAACTTGAGCTCGGCCAAGTGATGGTAAGTCTGTTTCCTAATGCATAAATACGAGGAGAGTAGAGCTTCCAGGGAAACATGAATATTGAATCTTTTTGTTGTTTTGTGAATAAGCAGGCTGTGATTTACTGAATCAAATGCTTTGGTAAAATCTAAGTAAATGACATCAAGTTCGCTTTTTGCATTTTAAAGCGCAAAACGCAAGTTTTTTGGTCCCTGGAATAAATCCATGTTGATGGGGGAAAAGATGGGGGAGAACACGCGCTAGAATACGTTTTGATATTCTCACAGATTACTGACAAACAGGAACAAGAGAAATTGGTCTGTAAGAGGTAACTAAAGACTTGGTCCATTTTTGTGAATAGGTATAACATTGGCTTGTTTCCAAGTGTCAGGAATTTACCTTCAACAAAGCGCTTGTTGAAAATTGCAGTAACGGGGAAACTTAAGGTAGGAGCGAGTATCTTTAAGAATATATAAGGAACACTATTGAGGAGAGAAGCTTTAGTAGCAGACAATGAAGATTAGAGGGACGTGACTTCAGCGTGGTTCGTTTCAATTCTAGATAGAGAATAGGGGTATGACTGTCTTAGTTTGTGGGAGAGATGTGGGCGTGGTAGTAGAAAAATATTTGAAGCCAATCATAATTATGCTCGCTACGTTACTTGACATAATAAAATCAATATTCTTAATTTGAAAACAGCACAAAATAAAATAATTTATAAAGTTTATCGAATTTTCTCAATGTTTTTTTCTAGTAACGGCATTATCACTTCCTGAATCAATAATCAAAATAACTAATATATAACCATCTAGCAGTGAAAAGTCGAAGGTACCAGTACCGAACGGCAATAGCTCAGTTGACAGAGCATTGGCTTAGCAATCGGAAGCTCTTAGTAACGACTCCAGCGGCCGTCAATCCTGACTTAAGAATTTTCAGGGTTTTCCTTAGTCATACCAGGCAAATGCCGGGATGATAGCTATTAACTTGACCCTGACTGACTATATTCCAACGCTCTTTCTCTTATCCTATCCCGGCCTGAAATGACTAAAAGTCACAAATAAATTCAAATTCAATTCGAACTTATCAGTGCATTCGTACGGTCTACGAACGCCAGTAAATCTTACAAGTGATTTTTTACTGACTTGGTTCATTTTTTCGCAGTGATAAGGTCAATAATATGTTTCAACTGGAAAATGCTTCGTATCAGATATCAGATTCTGTCTAAATATTTAAGAAACATTCCACGGACCTATCGGTAACCCTGAGGCCGAGTATACACTTCTAAAATAGGTCTAACACCTTTTGGAACGCCGTTGAACTTTGCATTCGCTCCCTACTTAATAGTAACAGTATCCCAGACGACGCTGGTTACATGCTCCAAGGTGTATTTGTTTTATCTTGCTCCTCAGGTGGATCAACATCACAATAGTTAGATGGTTTGATTTTTTTTGTCGAAATGGGTGTATGTATATAGGTTGGAATGATTTCTAATTGATGTATTGGTTTTCTGGGATACTCAGAATGCAGTTTTGGAAACCGAATAATGAATTAGGTGAAATGGTCATCCTATATTAATCACAAGTTTGTAACACATCAGGAGAGCAGAAACAAAGTCAATTCTTTCAATTTTCTTAATGTCTTTTCAAAACATATATACTTTGTAAAAACAAGTAAAGGAATACTCTATAATCAGAAAATCACATACGCCAGCTTATAACATGAAAGTGGCAGAATTCAACAGCTTTGTGCTGATATAATCTCAAAATCACTCCTTAGACGTGTGTGCTTCTACCAGCGATGTGACGTTTATCACCATTAGTGGATATCAAATATTCAATAAACTAATGTATCAAATATTCACTTAAATTTTACCATTTAAAAGGAAAATTTAATACGACGTTGGCCAAAACTTAAATAGTTAATATGATTTTGCTAAATTCTAAATCATTCTCATAGAATAAATATTGATTACCGTTAAAATTTGTATTATCTGCGGTAAGACATAAAATTATTTTTCCCGGCGAAAAAGATAATTAAGTAATAATTGCAACAAAATGAAAATAAACAAAACATTTCACTCAAATTTTGCAACGTCACTGGTTTCTTAAATTCAATATTTAACTGTTCTTTCTTCACTAACTTCCATCCATCTTCACTAACTCTTTCTCCATATCAAGTATGTTTTGTTCCTTCAGGTGTCTATTTCTTGTACTCTGTTTATCAACGTCTTTAGTCAATATTATATTCATTTTATATTTTCCAGATCTTCTGCTTTCTGTTTATTATAAATATTTCTTTTCTCTTTTCCATTATTATCATTCCAAAATCTCTGCTATTACAATAGTAGTATGAAAGGGAAAACGTTTTTCGTTGATCTAACATTATCGATTAGTGTGAAGTAATTCAGTTTAGCAGCTAATAAATAAAATCATTGAATTCTGCATATGCACATTACCTATTTTTTCTGTTTTGAAACCGTTCTGACAAGAGAAAACTTTCACATTTATTGGCGATGTACGAAATAGCTGAAACCAAATTATATATGATACAAAATTTATATCTTTGATACATATAGGAAGAACTATACATCATATTGTGTTGCAGATGGTAAGAATTGAACACGATATACTATAATAAAAATAATACTAATAAAATGTCGCCGTACAACGAAAATGGCGAAATATCTTTTTACTGCTTGTTCAGCATTCGAGGGGCAAATATTAAATTCCACAAAGTTTCTCAGGTTTCTCGTATGTGTGAAATCCTTCCTTAATGGGATTATTTTCCAGTGACAGAGAAGAAAATATATATTGAGAAATGTCACTGACACATCTACGTTATCACCTGACAACTCACTTTATATTATAAACGATTTTCCCTTCTTTTCTGTACAGATTTCTATACAACATTCTTACATTTTCTCTATTTGTATAGTATAAGCAAGAAATAAAGTTCCCTTGCCATGGTAAAAAATCATTGTGGCACTTTCATAATTCTCACAGCTTATCGAATGTGTTTAATATAAAATCAGAAATGTTAAAATTTGAGATACCACTCATCGTTGGTAATATTTGGCATATTATGAAATTTCTTATAGCCAGCTCCCTCAAATTGTTTCTTCTTTTCGTTTTATGTCTACCTTAGAAGATTAATGATTAGTGTAAAACATCAAGCTACATGAGAAAAGAAATTAGTGAAAGAGGTATTTTTCTACTTTGATGAAATACTAGCAGCCGTGAATTCTTAATGAGTTTAAGGTAGGTTCCTATTCATCGATACTTATCAATCAGATTTAACCGAAATACGTTTTTATTCTATTTTTTTCTATAGGTTGATCAGGCCGTTATGACGTCTATCAAATGTTTATGGCATGATGTCCTTCGGTTATCAATTTTCGTAAAAGGATGGTGAGGGATTAGCCAGGGTCTTAGTCACAGTACCGCGGCTGTGGCCGATAGCGATGTTCAAACTCTCGTCCTTTTAAATTGACAATACAAAATCCTAATGTTCCCGAAAGAAATACGGAGGTTGGGTATTAAAATTACTAGTGATGAGGTTTACATTTGCATGATAAGTCTTGCTTTTTCATTTCTGATCATTTTCAATGTTTTGCTTCGAATAACTATAATTGTCTCGTCGACTTCGTTATTTTTAAAAATTTCCGCCTTTTACTTCATTTTTCTGTTCTCGTCTGATAACTATAAATTAGAGCTACCCTTCTAATGTTGTGTCAGAGAAAACCCTCTTACCACTATATTGCAGTAATATTAATTGTTGGATGTGTTTGCAAATAACTATAAAACACAAAAGTTCTCACATAATGCGAACGAATTGTGATTATGCGAGGAATTCTAGTGTTTTAACGTTATAAGAGATTCATTGGAAAATTAGGTTTATTCCTCAGGGTATGCAACACTTCTTGTGCACTAGGGTTGAGAATAACATTTTTTTTAGAAAAAAGAAAAGAAGAACAGGTCATTACTTAAAACATACTTTCATGTTGTTTTTTAAAACCTGTTTTTATTAACTCCCCAAAACATATGTCTTAAACGTTTATAATATTTTATGCTCAGTGTTAGGCAAAAATATTGCATAAAAGTAACAGTCACTCTATGCACTTTAGAACTCAAGAGACTTGATTCTGATCCTCAGGTTAGTCACAAAATTAAAGGCATCGCCCTTGGCCCTAGTGAATATTAATTACGTACTCAAAATTAGTCAAAATGGCTAGAATTCATCAGAATTTTAACCTTCCAGTGATTAATATTGCCTAGTACACTGAAGTTCAAAGAGTCATGGGATACCGGGAGGAAAGTAGATGACAATGAGGTAACATCACGGCAAACCGGTCAAACGGCGCGAAGCAGTTGTAGTGTGGTTAGTTGGCTCTCTGTGAAACGTCGTGTGCCGAGGTGATGGCAACCCGACCGGAATTATCGACGTTTGAGCGCGGGATGATAGTTGGTTCAGACGAATGAAACATCCGATTTCAGAAGTTGTCAGGACATTGAAAGCTACTCGCTCCACAGTGCCAAGAGTGGTGCGTGAGTGCCGCATTGGAGGCATTACGATCCACGAGGCACAACGCGACTGGTGACGTCTGGGTAGACTCGTCCAGGTAAAGAAACAGCAACAGTGTGTTATCTGACAGCAGGAATCATTGCAGGACGTCCCAGGAACGTGTCTCAGAGGTCAGTGCAGAGCAATTTGATTTCCATGCGGTATCTCAGCCAAAGACCGACACATGTGCCATTACTAATCGCTGCTCATCGGTGGCGGTGACTCACATTTGACCGGGAACACGTGGATTGCACCTTAAAGACCGGAAACGTGTAGCGTGGTCAGATGAGTCATGTTTCCAATTTGTATGCGTGGATGGTAGGGGCCGGGTGTGAGTCCCCATGATGCCATGGACCTAAGTTGTCAACAAGGCACTGTACAAGTTGGTGGTGGCTCCGTCATGGCGTGGGGCGTGTTTACCTGTTATGGTTTGGGTCATGAGCGCTATCCACGCTATTATTAGGTAGGTATCCCATGACTTTTGGCACTTGAGCGCATGTTTACTTATTACCGGAGCAAAATCTTTATACTCAATTAAGTAAATAGGCTAAAACCTGTTTAAGTTTACTGAAGTCGCATTTCTTAAGGGAGAAATGATTTGCTTTAATCTTGAACACCTTTCGATTCTCCTTTTCTTATCATGTTTGTTCATTTCTATGATGAGAAGTGACTCTAGATTTGAACAATAATTCACCAATTCTATTGAAAACAGTACTCAAGTGGTTAATCCAAAGAACTGTTTTCAAAATTCAAGGCATATAGAATCTCAGAGAAACAGCCTAAAAACTGCTTTCAGAAATTATCTTGTCTTTGTATTCTCCCATTGGAATTATACAATCTTTTAGCCTCAAAAATCTACAAGCAAGGAGCCTAAAGTAAGGGAAGGACGAGGAAAGTAATTTTTCCTTGTTTCCGAGCAGACGTGTAACAAGAAAATTTACTTTTGGTGCCACTGTAGAGAGGTTAGTGACGGCAACTTTACGACGTAATGCAAAAGCATACTTTCTGTTCGGTGCGCGAGTAAAGTAGAAAAAACCCTGTAGGTGAGTGAGCGACTTTTGAGAAGGTGGTGAAGAAAAGAATGCCAGGTCTTTTAATATATCCAAGATATATCATCCGTTATATCAGGTTATATTCTTGTTATAATTCCACAAAATGATATTGCAAAAGTTACATTAACGGTGTATATTTGACTAAAAATTAGAATAGTATTAAAGCGGGCCAAGAAAAAAAAAACGGACAAAGTTAAACCTTTCTGGAAATAGCAGAACCTTAAACAAGCTAGAAGCGTGTTCATATTTTCATTTTTTTTTCAATTGTAACCATTTTAAAATCAATCATGTATCATTATTTATATATCACTAGACTATTATACACTCTAGAATATTATAAAAAAATATTAATTATATTAAATTTAAAAAATATTAAAAAAATATTAAGTATATTATAATTATTTTAAATATTATATTTAAAACAATTTTAAAATCACGTTGTTATTGTCTACATATCAGTAGACCATTACTCTCTAGACTATTATTTATATATATATATATCTCACAGCCATATTCAATCCACTAGTGGATGAGGCCTCTCCCCGAAATGAGGAGTTGGTCTACTGCTCCCAAGCTGACCAGCTCCCCAGTTGTCCCCACGATGCTGGGTCAACACCGACATTTTTGAGCCCCCACCGGGAATCGAACCCGGGACCGCTCGCACTGAAGTCGAGCGCGCAACCGACTAGGCTACGCAGGAGC
>JAGDQP010000675.1:100297-128517 GCA_022664845.1 Lepisma saccharinum
ATATATATATATATATATATATATATATATTAAATTGGTACCAAGATATGTTTTATTTTGCCGCATAGTGTCGGACAAAATGGAATTTTACATACCACTAATAAATACTGTAATATTTAAATAGAAATTTCAATATTCCTTTCTCATTTCGTGACGAAATGTAGGCGAGATTCGAAGCTTTCTATCGGTGTATTAAACATTTATTTATCGCTTTTCGTTCTAAAGTTGTGATGCGCTAAATAAAAAGAGTGCCACTTTGTCCGGCTTTACTCTACATTCTGGTGATGAGAGAGAAGGCTCAAACATACACAGCTCAAACAAACTGCTCACAGTTAAATTATTTTTCTTTTGTTCATAAATTGTATATTATCTGAGTGCGTCTGCATACAACGTTTAAAGGAACAAGTAGCATAACTAATGTTGGTCTTCGCTAACAACTAGGAAAACTACGATCAAATTCTGAGTAGGAAATATTGAAGGATATTTCGTAGGTTCCCCAGATGGCTATCCAGATGGCACACTGAGAATGGTTTGTACTTCCAATAGGTCGCTATTTCATTTAGTGAGAGAAATGAACACTACAACTTAATTTTAATATCGATTCGACATTGTCCATTATTATGATCAGTAGAACAAATGCTAGAATATGATCACAAATGTACTTTCATTAAAATAGTATTTTTAATCGATTGATCTACTCTAGAGTTTAAATATCTACCAAATACGTTCAATTTTCATACCTCAATTAGAAAAAATATCGAAAAGAGCATACGTTACCCATCTCCGTTATGGTAACGATGAAAGTAGGTTTTATCACATTTACGCATCTTCGACCTAGGCCGAGTGTGGACAACGCATATGTGCGAAGGAAATCAGTCAGGACTTATAATACTTGCACCATTTGGTATTATCCTGGTGTCACTGACTAAACATCTAAGTAAGAATGGTCTGTAATGGTCTAAATATCTACCAACTGACCTACGGCTGCTGAATTGTGCGAAGTTTAATTTATATACTGATCAGTACTGGGAAAATGAAAAGTTAGAACTCTGCTCTCACCAGCCATTTTAACACGTCTTTCCAGAGTTCCTCGTTAGACCAGCAGACAAGAACAGATACACATCCTGGAACAAGAGCCCTGGCTCTTGATTTTACCATCTATTTGCTCCCAAGTTTTATTTGCCAAGGGCAACATTCTTAAGACTGTTGTGTATAGAACTAACTCTCCAAAATTAATAGATTTTATTACCTTTATTCCTTTGGAAATAAGCAAAAATAGTCAAATACTCAATGTTATTGCATAAACGTTATTTATAATTGTTCTTCTATCATAGTTAAAAGTAGTAAATTCATCGTGATTATCCATTACTATTACTATTTTTGAAATGTCTTATTGAACAATTTAAATACGACCTACCGAATTACACTACTTCGGGTTTATGACTCTAAACTTAATGCCTAAACTTGCTAAGGACAATTATATAATGCTTATTTTAATGAGCCGGAAAGAGCTTTGGGCTACGTGAAGACTTCTGGGAGCTTTGGTTACGCCCATTCCGAATCCCTTTCTTTGAAGTCCATTAAGTTCGAACTTCAAATTTGTAGTCGACATGATCCAGACGTATTGGAATACATAGGGGGCTACCACACAATACAAAATATTTACGTTCAGAAAGTAAAATGTGTTTGTTACAATCCATACGCATGATAGTTTCTATTTATTCATTAAATTTATTCATGAAATAAATATTTAAAATATCAGTTATATTTCTATGTCAATAAAGATCCTAACATCACAATATGTAGCTCTTTATTATGCATCATTGACCGAAGAAGTACAGCTAAGACGACGTACCTGGTAGTTGGAGAGACATCCGAAAAGGCCACCACCTCGGGCCTTCTCTAATACGTCAAGTTCCTTGTTGTTGATGCAGTACTGCTCTCGGATGTCCTCCTTCGAGTACAATGGCGTCCCCCTTTTGTTCCTCAGGAAGTCCCCCTTGCGCCTTCCCATAATCTCATCGTCAGAGTCATACGCTAGCACCTCCGGGCAAAGGTCCACCTACAACCAAAAATAAAAATTAATTTACTGCCTGCTTATTGTAGTATATTTTGTAACAAGGAGGTGAAAAATTACGAAGGGTTACTAAGAAAGCAACATTGTGAAAATACTTTTAATTCAGTTATCTTTTGAGAACAAACATACCATATCTTAACTACTCTTTATAGTACTGAACCGGATCGAAACATCTAAAACAATGCCAAAATGCTATTTTTTCAATTGATTTCCTCATCAACTACTAAAGTCTATTGTGTAGTAAGCACTCACTATAATTGAATTATAAATACTGGAACAACATAGGTTATTTTCGAAATATTTTCATTGATGAGGATAATGAGCTAAATATGAGATCTAATAATAGTTTACAAGTTACATTGTTCTTAACTTTTAGTTGTTTTTGTTTCAGTTTGAGAAGTTTTGTTGATACAACACTAATTTGTGTACATAGTCATTCCACTTTTCAAACCTAGGAACTATTAAGGAATCAACACAGAAAGTTTAGTATGTTTTTTTTAATCAGGAATGAGTCTCAGGCGTATAATGGTCTCGTGGTGTCAGCTTCCATACAGTACCTGTTTCCTTGCAAGGGTGTATTTCAATCTTTTCAAGTGTTTAAGTTTCAACGGTCTTCAAAGGTCCAGAAAATATGCGAATAGAAACTAAGTATTAGCTTTACTAAACCTCTGCGCTTGCTCTAATAAGAGCACTTTACAAGTGAAAGTTTTAAATAATGCATGCAGAGTTCATATGGGAATAATAGTGTGTATTGGAAAATAGCTTTACTATTGTCTTTTCAGTAGTATAATCGTGATCAAAGGATTATAGTATCACTTTCTACACGGAATCTTGCAACAAAATTACTTACAAATCCTTAATGGGGATCTTTTGACTAGAGAGGAATGGCGTGTCAAAAATGTTTCTTGTTGTGCATCGAATCCAAGGCACTTACAGAAGTAGAAGAGACTGCGGTTTAAAGACTGTATCCTTTTTTTTTCTAAGCGCTGTCCTTATGGTGGCTGAATGGTAAATATTGAAATTTTCCTTTTTTGTAGAGTTTTGAATGTGGTGTTTGTAAGTTCTTGAATTGAGCTTCGAATGTCAAATGTTGTTTGTCGTATTCAATCCGTTTTTAATCGTGATTTCCAAGTCAAATAGAAAATTCCTCTCCGGTGAGGACTTTGTTTCTCGGAATTTAATTTCCCAGGAAGTTTCATATCTCTCATAAATAAATTAAATAATGCCCATAATCTAAAATGTTAATTAATTATCATTGCTGCGATTGTTCGTTCAATTAATGCAAATAGTGATAATATCTCTTTTTCAAGAAACTGTAGCTTAATTGCATTTTTATAATTCAAAAAAACCGATAATTAAGTAAATATTTGCATTGTTTCTTTTGAAATTATTATACGTGTAAACAGAAGATTTGTGACATTCGAATTCATTTTCGCTGTTATTTGAAGTCAATTGGAATCCAATTCAGTTTGGAATTTGTAATTATACTCAATAAATCATTGAGCTTATCCGAGTGTGTTTTTGTTTTTGTTTTTTATTAGAAGTTACTACTCGAATTTTGTCTGTTTTGGATTGTTTGTTCGATCTAAATGCGGACGCTGCTGACCCGGATTAACAAGGGGGCTTCTTGCGCTTTATTCTTGGAATTATAATGATGATTTGGTTTGAATAACTGAATTATCTTGGATTCCTGGAATGATGAGTGAGGTATGCTTACAGATGAACCACACAAAAGTTTAAAAAAATGCAATTTTCCTTTTTTTTTAAAAAATGACTAAATAGTAGGTGCAAAAAAACAGCAAAAAAACTTATTTTTGGAACGTACTAAAATGCACATCACATATGATCTCTAGAAACACAGACTCTCATTGGTCATTCCTATTTGTCAAACTCAAATCACATCTAAATTAACTAAAAACGTAATGAAGTATTTACATGAAATATTATATTGAATATAGCTTCTATTTATGAGAAATTAGCATCAACCAGGAGATGAAAAATCAATAGTACATGAATACCTTTACAAGTAACGTAATTCAAATTTCTTTCCATAAAAGAAATGATTGAGAAGCAAAAGAATTCTGTAAATAATACTCAGCAAATTAATTAACCAATGCAGACAATTTACCTGTAAGTTTTTTTAAATTTCATTTTAAATTTTATTTAAGGGCTTTAAGAAACATTGTATCAGGCTGTAAGGATGATGATGGGAGAACTGATATAATAAATATAGTAGCAAGAAAACCGACGCACACGGTGTTTGTCCACCACAATGTCCAAATGGCATGAGCTGGGATCGAACCGACAACTCCACCCAGAAAGTACCTTAGTTAAAAATATTTTTCTTCTCCTTAGTTCAATACATAATTTAATTTCCGTGAATATCGGTTTTGATAAAATTCAGCGTCGACTATGATGAACAAATAAGTCCACGATGTAGAAATCAGAGAGGTAAAAAATCACTTCGTTTTCTTATGCCTTTACACTGGATAACAAACCCTCAAAAATGAAAATGCTCGTTGTTAAAATCTGGATGATTTGTGAAACAATTATTCTGTGTTAAATCGTCTCTGGGAAAACAAACTGAAGTATCTTATTTTTCTTAACTTTTAAGAAGAATAGTTTAAAGTCAAGCAAAGACATACAATTTAAGAAGCAGTAGCATTCATATTCTTTGTATCCTATTATTCATAGAGATACAACACTTGGGTATGTTACAGATTTTCTTATGATTAATACAAAGCTACTCAGTTTGGTCATTCTTTTTGATGAGTAAGTTTTGTCAACGACGAAATAATGAAATTTCAATATTTATATATTATAAGAAAATGTCATTATCAATCTAAAGAATTTTAATACAGGGTAGTAACATAATTCACCGAATACATGTGGTGATGATAGTACATCAAGAATAAAGAAAAAGTAACTGGGGTGGAAACTCGGCATTGTTTTGAAGCTGCAAGCTGTCAAAAACGTGGCAAATCAATTTTGAGCTATTTTCCAATACCATAAACAGTAGATCTGATGAGGCAAATCTATTATCAAACACTTAAAAAAACATGCTCTATTGAATGCATATTCTAAAATTGTAAAGAAATCAAGAAATTACCAGAAACTCTCTGAAGTAAAGGTAGGTCCAAATAAGCATGAATGGAATGCGTTTTTATCAGATAACAATTATTCGCTTGCGCCAAGTCGGTATCGCATACGGATTCCATATGCCAAACGATACTTCTTTGTGTGCGGTTGTATAACAAGCAGGTGTAGGAATTATAAACATTCATCGAAGAGTTTGCTTATTTCTTATCAATTAGAGAAAAAATCAGTGGCCAGTGTGATTATAATGATTACGTAAATCATCTGTGCTCTTGCGGTATGTAGTATTATTTCGTTCATTTTTACCTACTCTTCAGAAAACTAATTTGTGGAATCTCGTGCATAGCTATTGCACAATTTTAGAATATGGACTTTGGGTACGTCAGGTCTGAAGGCTTTGATTATGGCATACATCAGCTCTACTCTTCGTTACATTGGAAATGTGAAACGTTAAAATTCTTTTTGGTTCATATATCAGGGTTTTTACATAGGATACCTACGACAAAGGATCAAATATTTTTCCTATTTTTCTGACGAAAACTGGGGCAGGATTTTTTTAAACAATGGTTGTTTTCCATCGATTTTGTCTATTACACATAATACTGCGATAAAGAAAAAGCTTTATCAAGCAATTTGTTGTCACATTAAAGCTCGATAAAAATAAGCTATCACATGTGGTTCAGACTGTCAAAAAAATATATCACTCTGTGTGCAGAAAATACATATTTTGTGATGTTTACCGCCGTAAGTTTGATGATCCATAGGTTGCAAACTACAACACATGAATAATATATTATGTTCTTTTTAGACTGACCTAATCAAGTATTTGTTATATTATAAAAAAATGTGTTTTGGTGGTTACCAAATAAACAATTGATTTGGTATTACAGGGTCAATCCATTTAAAGTGACCCATTGTTGGTCATTTCGTTTTTTACTTTTTAATATCTATACCCCTTGTACGTTAATAGTTCAAAAACGATATTCTTTTATTTTTATCACTATCAATGATGCATGCCAAAATGTATGTTTGCAGACGTTTACGGAAATTACAATATCTGCAAACTGGTGTATCATAGTACATTCAAACAAAAAAACATTTCTTCTTCTAAAGTTTGCACGATAATTTAAGTCCTCTGCATAAAAGACAAACATAATCGAACTGGTCAAAAATATATCCAAGTGTGATTATCAGAATATAAAATGTCTGGATTTTAGGTGTTGTTTCGGACATGTAAGGAAGTGAATGCCAAAGTTAATTTTTGTACACTATTACATATCATAATGTACATGCGAAAAAAAAAACGAGATTTTTACGTGGGTCCACACCAGAGATCTGATGTCTCCAATATTCATGAAATATGAATTTTGGATTTTTAGAAATTCATTAAAAAATAAAGAACGATATATGTCTTCATATTTTGTTTAACTTCAGTACACTTTGATATTATTATGAATATCTACTCCTAAATATATTGTGGGAGATATTCAAAGAGTGAAGACGTGTTTTAGCATCTCCCCAGAAGTAAGTGGACCATGACGTGATGGGTGTCGACGTTGTAACTTGGAGATTTTGTATAGGAGGGTTTGTGGCTAAAATGCAACTGAAGTGTTGTAAACCGTGCGGAAAATTTTAATTCTGTACTTCAATGCTAAAAATGTTTTCGCTCGGTGCGATATTGGAGCATTGTTAGTGATCTCTGGAGTGGAAATTAATCCAGACCCTACGTCATTGCATGACTTGTACAAAATGTTGGAAGAAATAGATAAGTAAATAAACATTTCTAGAGCAACAAATAATTTGAGTGTCAAGCTTCATGTGGTAGTGAACAAACTTAGTGTGGTGAGGAAGGTAAATGAGGAACTCAAGAAACAATTAGCTATTAATTGTGAGCTTTTAGATAAACTGGAAAGCCAATCACGGCGTAACAACCTAATTTTTAGTAATACTGGAAATCGTAATGCAGTTGAATTTTGGGGAAAATCTGAACAACGAGTAATAGAGTTTGTCACAAAACAACTAAATATAGATTTAAACTCTGGACATATTGAAAGAGCGCATCGACTCGGACGTAGACCAAATGCACCGATAATAATTGTAAACTTTTCTGCCTTCAAGAAGAAAAATTATATTCTTAAAAATATTTATCATGCTAAAGGGATCACAGTTGTGATTTCAGAAGATTTTTCAGCGAATGAGCGTGAAACAAGGAAACAACTATTGAGCTATATGAAGGACGCTTGTGCAAGAGGTGATATTGCGAGGCTTCAGTACAATGAACTATACATAAATAATAGACCTTTCACCCTTGAAGAGCTACAAAAATGTGAAGAAAACATTAGTGCAAAGTGAAGAAATCGTTCAAAGGAAAACTACAGAGGTTGTAATACTGCACGCTCAAAAACAAGTTCTCTCAACCACCTGTGAGGATACCTCCACCTATAGTGATAAGAGACAAATGACGAGAGCCACCCATTCAAACATGACACAGCCCCCAAGGAACAAATTTTGACAGAGAAAGGAATGTGAAGGGGGAAAGGGTTTCCTTAACTGAAGTCAGTGAAATGTACAACCATTTTTTAAAAATAACTAGTTGTTTTAGAAAAACAATGAAGTCTATTCGAATTTATAATCAGAATGCTAGATCCTGGACGGTAAAACAAGTGACTTTTCAAATAATTACGATATAATTACAAGTACTGAAACACGGACTAATGAAACTCATTATGACAGTGAATTATTTGATAAGTATACTGTTTTAAGACAGGATCGCAATATTAATAAAACTAGAAAGTCAAAGGTGGAGGGGAACTTATCTCGGGTCTTGGAAAATACAATCTTTGTTTATTGAATAGTTGTGATGATCAATATGAGTATCTGATTGCTAGAATAACTGTAAAGGGGAGAACAATGTTTATCTGTGTTGTATATTTTGAACCGGTTTCAGTTATAGTTTTGTATGATAACCTATTTGCATGCATTGAGTCCACTTGTCCACAAGGCAGTCCTATTCTCCTCATTGGTGACTTCAATTTACCGGAGATAACCGGTACCTAATTTGATTTCGAGCAAAACACATCTGTAAAGTGTAGAAATTTATATAATTTTATATTTGTTTATGATTTGAGATCGTTCAACAATGTTGTCAATAATAATAATCGCACACTAGATATAGTTCTGTTAAATCTTGAAAATGTTGAAGTTATTAGAGAATTGTTACCATTGGTACTTGAATATATCCATCACCCAGCTATAATAATAGACATAGTTAACGGAAAGGTCAAGAAAGTAAAGCAGAAAAGTAACACTTATTATTATAATTTTAGGAAGGCAAATTTTCTGATGTTGTATCAGGCACTACAAGCTATCGATTGGGAATTCTTACAAATGTATCGAAATGTTAATAAACTAGTGAGTAAATTCTATGATATTGTCTATGAAATATTTCATAGGTGTGTTCCCCGTAAAATAAGTAATGTTTCAAAGTATCCGTGTTGGTTCACCAAAGATATTATTAGAAAACCTAAGGTTAAGGCATATTATCATAAACAATCCAGGGTCAAAACCATGAACTCAACACCTTTTTATCGATGTTTATCGAACTCAACACCAAGAATTTGCTCGATTACGTAGGGAAATTAAAAAAAAATAGAATTGTCTATAAGAGTTTTATAATTAATTCTGAAAATAATATCAATACCAACTCGAGCGAACTATGGAATTTAAAAAATAAATAAAAAAGGCACCTACCGTCAAATGTATTAAGATTTGAAGGTCAGGAGTTGTCTAGCAATAATGAGATAGGGAATGCATTCGCTCAGTATTTTCAATCGGTATTAATATCCTCTTCTCAAACATATAATAATCTTAATGGTGATGCTGCTAGTAATAGAAATGATGAAATAGGGACATTCAGCATTGAGCAAATTCAAGTAAAGAAGTTGGAAATGATATCAGAAATTGAAAATCGAAGACAACAGTGGATTCAGATGGCATACCCTCATATGTAGTTAAGGGATGTGTTGATATATTTAAATATCCCCTATTGACAGTATTAAATTATTCCTAAAAACATGTACTTTCCCCGATAAATGAAAATCTGCCCTGGTTTGTCCTATCCCAAAATCTAGTAATAGTAGAGACATTAATGAATTCAGGCCAGTTGCAATATTACCAGCTTTTGCAAAAGTATTTGAACAGATCTTATACAAGAAAATTAGTAATCATATTCAACCAGTTATCTCAACTAAGCAGCATGGCTTTGTTCCTGAGAAATCCACGGTAACAAACTTAGCAGTTGTTATGGACTACATAGCAAATTCGTTGGATGAAGGCAAACAAGTTGATGTGAATTTTATTGACTTTGAGAAAGCATTTGACAGAGTTAATCACAATATATTACTAGAAAAATGAAATCACTATCACTTCTCACCCACTGTGATTAGGCTCCTCTATTCGTACCTAACAAATCGCAAGCACTCAGTTGCCTACAAATAATACAAATCATGTGAATATTCTGCACTCTCAAGAGTTCCTCAAGGTTCGAACCTAGGACCTTTATTATTCCTCCTATTTGCTAATGACCTTCCTGATTATGTGCCTGATAATGAAAAATTGTTATTTGTAGATGACTTTAAAATATATACAAAAGTCAACTCTATCGGAGACTGCATAAGACTTCAGCAAAGCTTAGATTATATTGCAAACTGGTGTGCTATTAATCAGCTTAGAGTCAACATTAGTAAAAGTAAAGTATTATCATTGAATAGAAATAAAACCACTCATTAACTTGATTATTCCATTAATAAAATAGTTCTAAACAGACCTACTGTAGTTAAGGATCTTGGTGTCAGTTTTGACTCGAAACTGACTATTAACATACACGTTACAAATATAACAAATAAAGCCTTGAAGTTACTAGGATTTGTAGTTAGAACGGGAAGAGGGTTCAACAATATATCAACATTGGTAAAAAATTACTATGCTTATGTTCGCTCCAAGGTTCTTCTATTTGGAATCCATATCAATTGAAACATTGCCAACAATTAGAGAAAATCATATCAAAATTTATAAATTCCTGACTTTTAAAGAAACTCGAATCTATCATGCTTATGATAGTTACAATATTCAGAACTTCAGTAATTAAGAACTTTAATATTCAGAGCTTAGAACAAAGACGCAACATTGCTGATGTTACTTCTTTTAAAAAAATGTTCAAAATAAGTTAGATTCTATGGATTTAGTTTCAAAATTACAGTTTCGTGTCCCGCCATCTAAAACTCGCGTTAATAATACTGGTCTCTTCCACTGTAAAAAGGCAAGAACCAATATATCGATGAGGTCACCAATCTGGAGAATTTGTACTATATATAACAAACTATGAACAGTTCACAATGATCTGGACGTATGCCATATATCACCTAAAGAATTTAGAGATGCCATTGTCAATGAACTCTGTACAACTACTTTGTAAAGCTCAACACTATAATTAGGCCATTGCATGTTGTGTTGTCACTAAATAAATAAATAAAAATTTGAAAAGTATCTGAGATATGAGATCACATAGCACCAACTGATTTGGTGTGGAATGTCCCTCAAAATATGTCGGTGCATTACGTTTCAACTCTGTACATATCTTCTGTGAAATGTAGATGTTTTTATTGTTAATAAACTAGCGTAGTAACGATGTACACTTTAACGTAAATCCGTTCATGTGATTTGACTATTCAGAATATATATTATGAATTCTAAAACTTTGCCAGGAGCACATGCAATTAAAACTGACCTATCATTTTGAAATTTAATCTTCGCCCTGATGAAGTATGAACATGTGATATTACATGCTGACATAAATGTTAAATTTTAACAGAAAACAAAGAAAGTTTGTAGCATAGGTTTCCACAAAGTGTTTTGTTTAATTTTTAATGTGCTTAAGGAGGGGATAGAGGGAGAAAATATTTGGGCAGAAGGGGAATTTTCTGGCTAGGAGGAGACACTGTCTCTCGGTTTCCTCTAATTTTGCTGTCATAAAATCTAAATTTCATATATAGTGTTAGTAGAGGCAGCTTTGTTTATTATAGTAATGAAAGAAACTAAGCATTTGAATAGTCCTTGTGTACAGATCTCGAATACAAGCATGATGCTAAAAGCTTACGGAGAAGGAAAATTGGAGTACATCGAATTATAACACTTCCCGTTACTATACTACTGTTTCCACGATTTTACGGAATAATTGCATTTCCATACAACGTTGTCTATAATACAATATCGTTTGAATTTGAAATTTGCTTTCATTTATGGTTTTTAGAAAACTACTTATGCGTGGGAAGGAGTGGAAAGATAATGTGGAAATAAAATCGGGCAGGGCGTAGTATCGAGGTACCATCGGAACATTAACCGGGTGTGGCAGAGGAAATCCCTGGAAAACATAAGTCAAGATGACCGGCCGCCGGGATCGAAGCCAGGATATCCTAGATGCACACGCATCGCTATAACAACTGATCTAGCTGCTCAGTATAATTCAATATATTAAATCTTGTTTTGAAATTGCAGTAATGAATAATATTTTATCATGAATGTATTAGTGTTTCGAGTTTTCTCCTTTTAAATAGATTAAACTTGATGTAAATCCAGAAATGTAAGTTTTTTTTTCTGTTAATATATATCAGTAAATAAATATGTATAATTTATGGTAACTGTCTGTAACATCCTGTTAAAATGTAACAGTTCCACATACTATTAAAGTTACTCTCTGTTTTGTTGCAAGATGAGAGCTGCATATCCGTGTACTGTTTGTTTTCCATTGAGTTTTTTTTTACCCAGAATTTGAAATAAATCCCACAACACAGACATTCGTCGTCTCACTAAGAGAAGCAAACATTTGTCTCTCAAATTCTTTGACAATCCTTTACATACATTTTTTCTTGTCTATATTCAAGTACGAAGTTTCAAAATTCATTTTCCTGTGGATGTTCCACTTCATTTTTGTTAGTAAAGAACAACGTTTGAATATAGTACGTAATATTTGAGTTTCTTTCATATATATCGTTGCTAAGCGTGGAAACTAAAATACATTGAAGTAAAACGTCGCTCTGTACTCTGAATATTGCGATAATACCGACGAGGCAGGGAAAAGCAATAAAGAGCAGTAGAGAGTGAAATGGGTTTTTAAGTGTTCAACATTCCTGCTTTGTGCAGAGTTCACAGACGAAACGGGTTGCGCAAGTTTACAATAAAAAGAAATCCTCTAACGATCTTTCAAGGTTTTAGTATTTCACAAATCCATTAATCATAATAATTTTATTTCCATTTTCTTCAAATATCTAGTGGTTCAAAGTTAAATTCGTACAGTGGTCTGTGTTAATGGAATGAGAACTATTATGTTTATCAAAACGAAAGTTTTAATTTCTGTTACAATGAATGCTCGTAGGAAAATGACAATTTTGTTTCTAGAGACTCTGACTACATAAAAAACCCTAAATCTCTCATCCTGCTATCAATGATCTCAAAATGAAACTTGTACACTCGTAATTATACAAAATCAGCAATATACCAGAACGCAAATAAAATATCATATTTAGATACGCATTTTGATCAACATATAAAATGTAAATTCTCAACATTGTTTGCTGACATTCAGCCCTAGAGTGATATCGAGCCGCTACCATGTTTTACAGTATGACACAAGTTTTGAGTTTCTCGTACAGTTTCCGCCACATACGTTACTGTAGATCAGAAGAAGTTTATTTTACTCTTGTCTGCAAAAATCGCTATCTTTCAGTACTCAAAATACTTGTGAATGTGATCTTTAGCGAAAGGGGTCCTCTTCATACTGTTGAGTTTGTTCACAAGAGGTTTCTTCCTTGACACTTTGATATGAAAATCATGATCCTTGAGCATACTTCACAATTTCAGGATTGCTAAATGATGCTCTACTTCAGAGATCAATTTCGGTGCACTTTATTTCGTTTGAATTGGCATTTATTTATGGACTTTACGCATCTCAGGCTCAGCTCGGGATAGAGTGAGGGAGAGGATGTTGGAAGGCAATCGGCCGGGGTCTATTTTGTACGCACCATCCTGGCATTTGCCAGTTGACTCCTGAAAACCCCTCAGTTGGGATGGTAGGCCGCTGAATTCGTTTACAGAATCATCCGATTGCTAAGCTAAAGATCTGTCAACTGAGTTATGGCCGCTCGGTGAATTTGTGTCGTATGTCAGTGCAGAATAACAGACATATTTATGTTACGATCTATCAGGCAATGACCCGAATCACGGGGTAACACAATAGCAGCCATAGAGTTCCCGAAACACCATTCAGTCTCTTGATCTTAGTGTTGAAGAAAATCTGTGAAATCCGTGCCAGACCCACTAAGGCATTTTTTTTAAACGCGAGTATACTTCGTAGATAGAGTTAAATTATATTTGCATTCTCGTATAGTTTTTAATTTGTTGTAGAATTATAAGTATACAAGTTTCATTTTAAATCACTTTAACAGGATATAAGATTTTTTTTCATTTGTCTAGTCAGGGGTCCCAGGAACAAAATTGTTATCTTCCTACGAGTATTTACAGCTTTTATTAATTTTCAGTCACTAATATGGTTAGACGCTCCAAATTGTACGCGAGCTGGTGCGCGTTAACATCCATCCTTGAATTAATTTATTAATAAAAGCAATATTAATGTACAGCAATATTCTCAAGGTACATTTAAAAAAGCGATTATGCCCACAAAAAAAAAAACATATATCATGTTCTGCTGAGCCATTTTAATAATCCATCTTCAAACCAACATAAAAAAATAATCTCACTAGAGACAGCCGCCCTTCGGTAAAATTAATGAATTTGAAATCCATTTCCAACCTCCGTCATAAAAAAATAAGTAACTTGTCGACTGAAATTAATATAAGAAATCTCTCTTTAATTTTTGTATCATTTGTGACACAAATCTCAAGGTCAAGTATGAATTCTTTACCTAGTTTGGGACTTCATTTGAAAAATCTTGGAACGCTCACAAGGAAGGGTCATGAACTCATAGTAGTTGTCGCGCAAATCCATTGCAGACATAGTGCATCTGATAGAACAGGATGAGGTATGGAGATCACATCTGAGGACCATAGGGTGAGGAGCTAGGGGTCCTGGAACTTGAAATGTCAAAAATATCATATAATGGGCAGTATGTAATTGAAATTGAATATCTTGAGGATGGTTAGAGCAATCGAAATAAAACTTTAGGAACTTAATAATGATAAAAAATAGTAACGAAATCCACATACTGTTGTCATCCGTGAATCAGTGTTGCCAACTCACAATAAAATGTGTTTTATTGAAATTGCAGTATATATTAATTAATACAAAATTTAAAAGTACTAGTAAAAAGAAAAATATAACAAAGTCTGGAGGCGCAGTGTTGCATACTATGGACACTATATCAAGTTCAATGTGGAGAACCGACATTATCACGGTTGAGTCTTGTATATGTTCTACAATTTTCACCACTGCGGTCTGTGCTTGACATATGTTGTGCATCATTACTAGAGGGTACGAAATATGCAATAAACCGACATAGTGCAAATTTAAATATTTCAACTTTATAATAGGTTGGCAACATTGTCAACCTGTGACATCGCATCTGGGCTTCTGATATTGACGTTCTTGACAAATAAATTCCTACAAAACGAAAACCATGAATAATGTTGCCATGTGTGACGCAGTGTTACCAACTTAAACAATAAATTTACTGTAAATAGAATTATATATTAGTAAATATACTTTGTAAACGAACTCGTAGGAAAGAACAAAATAGCAGAGTCAGGCGGTGAAGTGCTGTATATTTTCGGAGATACACGTGCTGACCATGGCCAACCTATGTAATTGGTATCTCGATACAGCTCTAGAAAATAGTGCACTGAATGGACATTAGACCGAATCTAACAATCAATGTTACCAAGTATAAAACTGCACAGTACACACCTTTTCTAGTGGACATAAAGATCGAGGACTAAAGAGTGGTCAACACACAAGCATTTCTTGCAGGGAGCACACCGTATGAAGGCAAGCTGGCCACAGTCATCCTTGAAACATACTTCTGCGAGTCTACTTTGGAAGCAATATTCCGAAGGTGTTTAAACCGGTCCTGGATGTTCACTGGCACATCCACATTTGAAAAAAGCAAATAGGAGCAAATTTTGAAATCGATTGGCTGAAAATTGGGAATATACAAACGACTTAATGCGGAGAAAATGGTCTCGATGCCACACTTTAACGTTGGATAATACTATTAATGTATCGATGATGAACTTTACCATGGTTTTGAATGGACGAAAAGAGAAAACATCCGCTGGTTGTATCAGACCTGTACATTTAGCCAGGATCAACTTCTTATAGAACTCAAGATTTTCAGATACTGTTCCGTTCTAAAGAGCATCATCCTTGTTTGGTGTACAAGAGTCCACCAAAAGGAGAACGCGTTCTCTACCCTGTAAATCGGGCCATAATACCTGCTTCAGGCATACTTGTAAATCACGTTTTGTTATGTTCGCTGATTTGCTTGCATATGCTTTCACATTCGGTAATTCATGTGTCATGGTAGCTGGGAAATGTCCACTGGGTTCCGAGACGAGAACATACATGTGTGGAAGTAACGTACCATTCATACAATAACTGGCATTATCATATATGAATGTGTTGTTGTAACGTGTACTTGTAACGTACGTTTTCAGTTACGTGCAACAGTTGAATGTTTCCTGTTAATTTATGTTTATTTTTTTCGTTTGCAGTTTACGTAAAAGTGACAGCTGGGGAAATTGTGGTAGTATATTACTTAGTATAGTGGAATACCGCTTCACGGTATTTCTCTGAATTAGTCTTTGCTGGGTCGAGTCGGCCATGTAGCCCTTATAACTGGGCTTGACGTATGAGGTAATGGTATTGATAGTTAAGAAATCTCAGCTAGTTCATATACTAAGACAGTTGATCTAGATATTGAGATAGCCTCGTGCACGTAGAGATCCTACATAGTAAGCGTGCAATCAACCGTGGAATATTTGTATGTCTATTATTCTATTTGGCGAACGAGACATTGAATCGGAATTTCAGCTTCGATTGCTACTTCTACTACGGTGAGTTTGAAATTTACTTCATATGTGAAAAAGTAACTTCGTGCATCCTAAGTGAGGATTTGAACGTCGGAAGAAAGAATAATATTGTGGCTATCGACGAGATTGGTTTAGAATCGTTGACTGATCTATATTTCAATTACGTGTACTTTTGTTTCATCGTGTTATTCTATTTCGTATTCTTTGTTACGAGACATAATACGAGTATTAAATGTAACTTCAGTAAACTTGTATGCATAATTTTAGTCAGTGTACGAAAGAACAATTGGATTTCGCTGCGTTTCTTGTATAGAAAGTCATATTTGTATGTGTTGAGTTTTGTAACCACGAGGTGGTTTAGATCGTTATTCCGTTATGTTTCCCGAATATCAGCTATAGGAAATTTTGCTTTGGATTCTAAGTTTTCAACTATCTACGTGATTTTTCTGGTAAGAATTTACAGTCAATGGAAGTTTAGGTAGGGTAACCGGCGTGATCGCAAGTGAAACTTCATAGCAACCACGTGGCGATCAGGACTCGAGCAGCCATTTCGTGTTCTTCGTAACCACATAGTTTAAGTTTCATGGATCTCAATCAAGTTTGATTGTAGTAGTCTAATCCCAAGGAATGATTACTCGCTCTATGAAGTCATCCCTGGAGGCAATACTTTATTAACGTTTACAGGAAATTATTCCATAGTAATTGGAAATGTGTTAGTTGATAAGTTTATTCGGTTATTTCATTATTTGAGTGTTTTCGTTAATATACATGTGATTTTGTACATACGGAGTATCTGTCTACATATTGTAACCGTATTGAGAAAAGAGAAAAGGCAGTCACGAGAGAAATCATGTTACAACGAGTTGCTTGTATCGAGGCTTTGCAAACCAGTGACGTCAGCGATAGAGAATTCTGTGCTCCTAATTATTTTGTAAGATCGTTGTATTCTTTCTTATTTTTATTGCATAATATAGTAGTTTTATTTTAAACTAAATCATTTGCATTAGCGTACGTCTATTCTGTAGCGCAGTTCCTTTATTTCTAATCGAGAGTAATTACTTGTGGGGTCTGCGCCGACAGATCCTTCCTCGGAGGAGAGTTTTGTTTGTGTGTGATTTTCGTTTGTGCAATTCAATCTGATCACCCGAGAAGGGAAGGGAAAACTTTAATTTCAGAATTAGTTGTTCAACCGGGGAACAAACGCTGTGAGGTTATTGGTGAGTTGCAAGTAGTAACTATTCTCCTTACTGTAATTATTCTACTTATTATTATTATACCAAAGAAAAGGAAGAAAATACCTATACTTCCGTTTGTGTGGGATATCTCACAAGATCTCAAACTCACTTGCTTCATTCACGTGCAAACAACAGCAAAGCACAATCCTCACTCATTCACTTCTATACTACAAAATCAAACTCTCCACAAACTAAATTCATGGCACCAAAGAGCGTCTTGTTTTCCTTAAAGGAAAGAGTTCTTCCAGCATGAAGCGAGGCATTTTGTACCTATGTAATAATATGTAAATTGAAAGTGTATATCTTTGTGTATTACGTATGTAAATTATTTCTTCATCCCCACCCCCACCCCCACCCCCATTCTCTAAGGTCGACCTACCCCATCTCTTTATCTATTCTATTCTTTCTTATTATACTTTTATTAGGTTAAGATTTTAATAGTTGATATTTTATTAATTAATATGTATGTTTGATTATGTGCAGAATACTGGAGAGGTAATTTATATTATTTACACATCACAGCTATGATGTAACGAAAGCTGCTATGTCGAATTAAGGGGAAAACGAAATAATTAATACATTTTTGTAATTTACTTGTAAGTCAGTTCAGCCAACTTCAGTGAGTTACGAGAGCTGGAAATACAGAATTTTGGAAGGGTCATAGAGAGAAGAGAAGAGAGAAGGTGGAAAATTCCACTCAAGTAACTGTAAATCCCTTGTTTTGCTGTGTCTCTTTGTACTTTCAGAAGCCAGATGAGCCCAAACCAGGAAGTGTGTCAGGAAGGAAGTGTGTCCACTGCAAAAAGGGTAAGAGGTGTTTCGGACAAGTTTAACCACCCCCCTTCAACCCGCGGACCGGAAATGCATCCAGTAATATATTGAAGAATTTTTTTAGATAGAACACAGTATGTTCTCAGATTTGGTAGGAGCAACATCTCCGAGAAAGCCCTCGTTGTCACTAAGCAACCGAGTTGTATTTTAAACTTAGAATTTGAAATGATAGTCTGATAAGACAGGGTCCAGTTGGCGGTTATTAAGGGCGAGAAGACTTCAGTGCAGCGAATATGTAAGTATTCTGTTTCTGTTTTGTATGCGACGAACTGGGTGCGATTTTGTTTTTGTAACACTTCTGCGATATGACTTTATGTTCGATTTTTTTAGAAAAACTTTCGTTGAACACCCTCTCTAAATCTGATCTGCACAGACCGATGATAGAAGGAAGGATGACCAGTCGATTCCCGTGTGAGTTCCAATAAATTACGCTGGGGTACTTTATGATTTTTTAATTGTGACGTTCCTAAGGCTGATTAATTGGAATCTCACTGGCGTCAAGATAATGACGAGCGGCAGGATTCGACCCCGAATCGCTTAACGATTCTTCGATTGCAGATGTGTGCGTAAGTGGAAAATAGCTATTGATGAAATTTGGTTTGTTTGTCTTCGAGGGGTACGTTCACGTCTCGTATGATAGTCACGTCCTGGTAGTAGGTTCAGGTCCCGTTTTTAGTAAGTTGTTAATTTTGTATGACGAGGAATTTAAATTTGAATATTATTTACGTAAATTGACGTCGTTTAGTCCGATACGAAACGCCTCTTACCTCATCTCTCCACGATCTTCGATTCAGCATCAAACTTGTAAATATTATATAATATATATTTTTGTGCTATCTAAATTCTTTGTGTATGAGTTATTATTTTACGAAAAGCACTTTCCTTGTCCAAGCATATTTAGTCTATTCACAATTCTAGTCCCGTTGTGGACTGTAGGTTTAAAAGCCGCTCTGCCAATAAACCTTGCTTCGACTGATCTATCCGGCACCAGATCAATTAAAAGTTATTTATTTTTTGTCAAATAAGAAAAGCTGTAAAAATAGAAAGTAACAAGCACGTAACTCTTTATCGAATCTGGATTGATCTGCATTCATTATTTGATCTGGAGACAATTTGTGCTCTTGAATGAAATCCTTAACTTCAGTAACAAATTTTGTGGCTTTCTTTTGTACATCAGAATCATCAACAGCAAACCGCTTGCTCCCTTTATGTGTTACCTTACGAGATGTTATATTGTTTTTTCTCTTGAAAGCTTTGATCCAACTTTGGGACGCTTTAAACAATAAGGTGTTAAGCTTTTGCTTAATATTTAGTGCTCATATTCGTATCATTTTGTCGTGGATAATGGCATGTTGTTGTCTCTTTGCGATGAAATGATCACGCGCTCCTTTATTATTTATTTCTTGCAAGGATTTATTGTATTTGCAAGGATTTATTGTATTTGCAAGGAGTTTTGAGCCTCGTTTCAAATTTTTACAATACCGTTTTATTTTTAATCTTTCTTTTATGTGCCATAACAGTAGTGAATCTTACACGAGGTGACATGTGGATGGATAAGGCTGGTGGACATAACTGGGGAGGATCATGTCCTCTTGACTATTTTGTCCAGATTTTGTATGCATCAGCCAGGTACTCTTAGGAGAATTTTGTCGTCTCCTTTTTTGGTGGTGATGGAACATACGAAGAACTACTGCTTTCGTGACAATCCATCAATGGTTGACTCGATCTCGAGGTGAATATGTTCCTGATTTTAACGTTGGATCATCGCCGAAATCACTATCTATTTGCTCATCATCACTGCCCTCTTCGACTACCATAAGTGTGGTAAACTCTTGAACTACAACCTCTTCTTCAAACAGCTGCTTTTTAATCTGTTCGAACACTATACGTTATTCCCTTGTTGGCGTTTCGTCCGAAGTGCCAAAGAAATCCACTAACAACTTAAGGACCACAGCTTATCTCATTTTGCATAACAAAATAACCACTCCCACACGCGTTTAATTATACACTATACACGTAACATTTTCCCTCGTGTCTTCTCTTTCTTCAGGAAACAATAATTCGCACACACTACTGCTCTCTACACCATTCCTAAGTAAAAAACACCTTTCCAAACCGTTATACGTATGTTAAATTGCACCACATATCTTGTCTTCTGCTCTAATGCACAATTGTCTCTCTGTTCTTCAAATATCAGTAAATAACACAAAAAGGAAAAAAAAAACGCCAAACATGCACGTAACCATTTGCACTCGCGACTACTATACAACTAACAAAACCCGGTTCCTTCTCCCTTCTTTCCACGATACTTTACTATTCCTTCATACACACTCTTCTTATCTGCTAGAGCCAACAGTACCTCATAGTATGTCAAACTGTGCAGCATCTCTTTCCTTTTTCAAAAACAATCACCTTGGTTTTGTTCAAACATAAGCGAAACCAATACGTGTGGCATATTGGTATTCGTGTAGTTTTTCTAATTGGGGCACCACTACTTGTTAGACAATTTGTGTTCTATGTTGTTGTTATTATAGTATTAATATTACATTTGCATTCGGTCTATTACGCATTTCATGCATCATTTTCTAGAGCTGTGTCGAGATATCAATTACATAGGTTGGTCAAGGTCAGCACGTGTATCTCCGAAAGTATACAGCACTTCACCACCACGAGTACGTTTACAATGTATATTAACTGATATATAGTTCTATTTACAGTAAATTTATTGTTATAAGTTGGGAACACAGTTTCACAGATGGTAACATTATTCATGGTTTTCATTTTGTAGGAATTTATTTGTGAATAAGATGAATATCAGAAGCCGAAATGCGATGTCACAGGTTGACAATGTTGCCAACCTATTATAAAGTTGAAATATTTCAAATTGCACTATGTCGGTTCATTGCATATTTCGTACCCTCTAGTAATGATGCACAACATATGTCAAGCACAGAGCGCAATGATGCAAACTGTAGAAAATATACAAGACTCAACCGTGATAATGTCGGTTCTCCACATTGAATTTGATATAGTGTCCATAGTATGTAACACTGCGCCTCCAGACTTTGCTATATTTTTCTTTTTACTACTATTTTTAATTTTGTATTAATTAATATATACTGCAATTTCAAGAACATTCATTTTATTGTGAGTTGGCAACACTGCTTCACAGATGGCAACAGTATTTGCATTTCGTTAATACTTTTTGTCATTATTAAGTTCCTAAAGTGTTTATTTCGATTGCTCTAACCATCTTCAAGATATTCAATTTCAAGTTGCATACTGCCCATTATATGATATTTTTTTACATTTCAAGTTCCAGGACCCCTAGCTCCTCACCCTATGGTCCATAGAACCTTAAAATTTAGTGATCTCCATATCTCATCATGTTCTATGAGTTGCGTTATGTCTGCAATGGATTTGCGGGACAACCACCATGACCCTTCCTTGTCAGAACAAACATAATAAATATTCGTAATACAACCCTAAGTAAGGTAAAACCATAATTCATTCCAACAATTAAGTTTAAATATTGAAATATCTTTCAAGTTGTCAGTGTTTTATAAGTTGTTGCGTCAACTGTTTTTTTCGAATATGTCTAATCTACTCACAAACATGCATGTGAGTCCTTCTTACTTACGTGAGTTAACCATGCAATAATTTCCCTGTAGTATGGGCGTCTTTGAATCTGTTGTGTGTTCAGGCAAAAAAAAACAACTGAGAACCAGTGCTTACAGTATATGAATAGCGGAACAAGAAGTGGGTGATACAGAGTAGGGAGAGAGAAGAATGGAGATTAGACAAGGACAGAGAAGACACAGATCCTGGAGACAGGAAGATTAGAAACAGAAGAGAAGGAAAGTGAGAAAGTGTGGAGAAAGGAACAGAAAATAAGTGAAAAAAGTGGAGAAACAGAGAAAGAAAGGGAAGAAAAAAGAGCGTCGTATTTATTTACGGTTTATTAGTTTGAAATATCAGAAACGATCACTCATCCATTCTACTTTTTCAGTGAAGAGAACCAAGCCGAAAATAAGGGCTTCCAGACTGTAAATATGCACCTAACTTTCATATTGATAGCATAGTTGACAGCTATAATTTCAAATTGTTCTTGATCTTGTTGTTGATACATGGATGTGACTGATGAGGTTTCAGCATAATGGTTCCCTAGTGAAACTCGCTCTTGTTATATTTTGATATAACATCTTCCTGATAAGAGCTTCGTATAAACTACATCATCCTGTCCTTGAAGTTAAAGGTGAAGTCCCAGTGTGATTCACGATCCATAAAATTAATTAAATTGATGTAGCATTAATGGTACTATCGTCCAAATTGATGTGTTCTACCGTGTGTACAGCAAGAAAGCACGAAACGGTCAGCCACACGACAGTAAACGTACAATATTTCGAGATAAAGACTCGTGAAACAAACTTAGGCCTACAACTGCTTAAACTTTTAGGAATAAAACGTAAAACGTGATATTGACCGTAGTGTTATTACCGTGGGAATCCGGTTCCAGCAGCATAACCAAACTTTTCATTACGTGTAATTTGGTCAGTTCTAATGGTGTTTTCATGTATATAATATACTTTTATTTTTGGTGTTCCTTGTACATCCTCAAGGTCATTTTACAATTATACTTGTAACAACTATGCTTCATGCAGGATCAGTAATCGATAACTTAGTGACTAATGAACTGAAGCTTATATTGTAAAATCATTTGATCAGCGTAGTTCACAAGTATTACGAAATGCGCAGGAGTAATTATCTGTTCTTTGTAATTTATGTTTATGACATCAGGAATACCCAGGGCTCAAATTTGGTCCTATAATTGTTTTTGTTATTAATAAACAACCTCGTGACTCTAACGTAAGCTCTAAAATATATTGCCTGCGGATGACCTTAAATATTTACTATAATTGAACGAAATTGAACATTGTTATCAATTAGAAGAAGATTTAAATAGTATAAATAGGTGGTGTGACAGAAAAAAAAACTAGATACGAATATAAACAATGAAACAGAATTACATTTAGTGGAAGTTGAATATGTATTTACTCTATTACCTTAGAGTAAATATGTATTTACTCTATTATCCTTACTCTATTAATAACACTGTTTTACCAAGACCGGAAACAGTAAAAGATCTTGGGGGTTATTTTTGACTCTAACATTTAATTATCATGTAAACAATATAACAGCAGAATCTTTCAGAATTGTAGGATTTATTTGTAGACTAGAAAGGGACTTCAGAATGACTAGTACATACCAAAAGCTATAGCACTGTATCCTACATTTGAACATGATGCGAACTTCATTGAGAATTTTGGACTCATTACTCTGGAGAACAGGAGAGTCATTATTGACAACCGATTATTTTTATATATAGTTCATCACCGCATAGATAGTATGGACTTAGGGTCATATTTATGAACCACTCCCAGGAAGTGGGTGGCTTCCAGGAACATTGAAATTACATGGAGCCACCTACCTCTTGGAAGTGATTCGAAATCCAATGTTGGGTACCTCATACTAGAACCCGACTGGATAAAAAGGGCCTTTCAAATTGTATGAAAACCCGAACTGAGATTCTTAAAAATTCAATCATTTGGAGAATTTGCTTCTCGTACAATAGGAATAAACATTGTACAAGGGGAATAAACATTGTATAATAGGAATAATAGGTCATGGGAATAAAATATGAGACAGACATATTTAATCAAGTCAGGAAAGTATCTAGAATGATATAATACAATTATTCTGAAGTAAACTAAACTACTATCGACAATGTTCATAAGCATAGAATAGCGAAAAGGTTCATGATGAGCCTATTAATGCCTAAAAGAGACTATCAGTCATTTAATTATATTTTAATTAAGTTTCAATATCGAAGATTTTATTTTCACTTTTATATTGATTTTTACATGTACATAGTTAATTAACTTAAATGCTGATACTTTTCTCTGTACTAATGAATTTCTTTTGTATTTAAATCATGATTATTTACTCTGCGGACAGCATGAAATGGTTTTATTTCACTAACATATAATCGAAGTAGTAATCTATATTTACAGAATAACTTAACTGCGCGTAAACTTGTTGTATTGTTGTTAATAAATATATCAATAAATACAGCACTTATTGTTATGAGTTTCGAAAATCTAGAAGCACTAACGGTAGAGAGAGGTGTGGCAAAAAGAGTATTCTGTGATAATGGTACAAAGCATAGGTCATGACTAAAGTTTCCCAAACCCCACTGAGAAAAAAAAACTTAGTTTCAGAAAATGTCGATAGTTAGAATATCAGATTCCTTTTAAATTCAACACGTTAGTACGCGACTTTCGTAATGAAAAGAAAAATTGTAAAGACAGTGTCTCAAATTCCTCGTTGGTACGGAGATTTCTAGCGCACTCTGTATTCATTAGTAATAGTTTTCATACTATACAATTGCTTCTTACATATAAATAGTATTTATAAATGTATGGTTCAAAATGATTAAAAAAATTACTTGGGAGACAAAAATGATCTATTGTATTGCTTTAAGAGTTCATTTTACAAAGCTTGACTGTAACGTAGTTGATGATTTTATATTCCTTCCGAGCTTACTTACAGCTACAAACAAACACAAAGCATCGTCTAAATTTTAAGAAAATTTTACCCTAATATGAATTTTTAAAGAATATATTTTTACGTACGTAAGTTTCGTTCTTTGAAGATTGAATTTGATTTAATGAACTTATACTGAAGCAAAGCCAACGGACAATAGAAATACTTTAGTTAAGATTTAGATCAAAGAAGGATAATATATATAAAAAAACAAATTGTCTTATGGACATGTTTTGTCTCCATGCCAGTCTATCAATAAACAAAAGAGAAAAAGAAAGAAATCAACGCATATACTTATTCAATATCTTCTTGTGATGACAATGGACCGAGTCGTCCAGTTCTTCTCTATTCAAACACACATTGAGTATTCTTGACTGCAACTTCGATCGAAATAGACGATGGTAAAGAAAGTAAAGAAGAAAGCATGGAGAGAGCGCCTTTCACTCTGTTTTCTTTCAAGAAGAAACGCACTCTGTTCTTATCTTTCTGCTGCGGTTTCATCACAAAGAAGAGGAACGAAGAACCAGAGAAAATGGAAAAGACTTCTAGATCACACGCAGGGATTCTTGCTTGTTCATCTCTCTCTCTCTCTCTCTCTCTCTGCTCTTTCGCTTTCTCCCTACAAGAACATTTTAAAAAGAGCTTTATGAATAATACATGTTCAATCATTGAAGGCTACGAGAGAAATCACTACCGTTCGACACGGTTGAAATAAGGAAAGATATCCAGACAAAAAAAAAGTGAAAGACATTAAAAAATTTCCAGGTCCATGGGAGAAAATTAAACTACTAATTTACACCTTTCTTCATTTCTCTTCTTCTCTGTCGTTTTACGTAAGTTATAGTAATTAGCTCTTCAGCCTTGTTACAAGATTTCTTTTTCTATTTCTTTGTAAGTCTATCCTTTTATAAAAGTTATGCGATAATTGCAATCTGTTCTTTCACATGTGATCCAAGAAATATACAAAGAATTCTTTAAACATATGTACATATTTCACAGCTTAATTCATCGTATCAAAAAAAGAATATAAGTCACTTTACACATAAGTAAAAAAACAATACACATCGAATATAGAGAATTCGAACAAACTGAAGTGCTAATTCAAGAAATAAAATGTCATGTCAGGTTGATAACACCTGCAACTCCATGACATCACTTTTTGATTTCTAATATCTTCCTATTCATAAATGTATTTTAGGTTAAGTGGTTACAATGTTTATATAATTACCAATATATCGAAGGCGACCGTAATACTTAATGATAAAAAAATAAAGACAATTCTTTTAGTGTTAAATAAAGATAGGGGGCTATGGCATGTTGATAAGCTCCAAGAGCAATATAAAAAATCCTAATGAACAATTTTATCCTTAATGATGATGATAGTGATTTTAGCCTTATGATAATCTTTATCCTTAATTTAAAAAAGGATCAACTGAACAAAATAACTCATGTACAGGATGAGTCAGGGGAGACTTCGTACATAGTTATTAGATTCTCCGAAGGTTTTTATATCAACATAAGAGGTATACGAATTGATTTCCATGGAGTGACTTGTAATGGAGATAACTTCATACAATATGGAGATAACTACATACAATTTTCCAGCGGCAAGCTGTACAACTCGTGTGCTCTTCAAGTGTGATGGCCGCTCCCTGCTTCTTCGTCCACGTGGTAAGCCCAGTCCCAGTTACGGTGCAGTGTCTCCAACCATGAATATATTGCTTTACATTGTGAGCAGTGTCCTCCTCTCTGGTGACGTCTCTCTCAATCCCGGTCCGCCCCTCGCTCCGTGTAGTAGTAAGACCGTGTGTGATAGTGATATTTTCAAAAATTTATTCTCAGAATGTGCAAAGTCTTTGTAATAAACTATCAACTGTGGATATGTTCAAGAGTGAATTATCAACTTACGATGTGTACTACTGACAGCTTTTCCGACAGCGAGATTACGCTTAAAAACTACCAGGTTTACAGGCGGGACCGTGGCTCTAGGGGAGGGGGTGTCACGCTTCTAGTTCATGATCGTTGGCCTTCTGTCAGACGCTATGATTTAGAAAGAAACTGTAAGCTGTTGTGGGTAGAGATACAAGGAGAACATTCAAAATTATTAATCGGCTGTTACTATAGAAACCCCAGCAAAAATATAAACTCTTTAGATATTTTATTCTATTCTGTCCTTGCTTTAATCAAAGAACGTGATAAATGCATCATTGGAGACTTTAACATACATATCAGCTGGGATACAAACATTAGTGGTGCATGTACTGACCAGCTGGATAGATAGTTCTTCGAACATTTCATTGAAGTTCTTGGCCTATTCCAACATAACATGTTTCCAACTAGAGGTACTTCTGTTCTGATTTAGTTGTTTCCACCCTCGAAAAAGTGAAGGTCACTCCAGGTAGAAATATTTTCGACACACCAGACCACCTGTCGTTAGACATTGAACTTCAGTTTCCTCCCCCTCGCCGCTGGCGCCGTTCTATTCAGCGAACTATGCCCCTGTGGAACAAAACGAATTCGGACTTAGTGGCAACTGCAATAAAAGCAATACCGTTGAAAATTTTAAAAGCAGGACACGTGGTAGATGCCTTGGATTTCTTTAATGCATGTTTGGACGCTGTTATAAAACACTATGTTCCTGTCAAGAAATCAAAATCCAGCAAGTTTCCAATGTGGTATAGCCAGGAAACAAAACTTGCCCTCAAGAACAAGAAGTGTGCATGGTCGCTCTGGAAACAGTATCCCAATAATGAAACTCATAATGCTTTCATCCCACAACGCTAAAGCTCTCCTCCGTAGAGATTATGATAATTATATTGAATCTTTTTTATCACAAGCTGTAACCAATCCTAAACGCTTCTGGTCTCTTATAAACTGCAGGCGACAAAACTCAGGTCCACCATCTCTAGTGTCATACAGTGAACGTACTGCTTCATTCAACGAAAGGGCTGATTTATTTAATGACTGCTTCTATGACAATTTTAATGCTTGTTCAGATCCTCAATTTTTTCCTGATGTAAAATCTAAAACTCCCCATTGTCTATCAGATATAAACAGAACCGCTGTGGAAATGTATTGTCTTCTAACATCTCTAAAATCCTCCAGAGCCTCAGGACCTGACAAATTAAATTCCATATTTTTTATTAAACTAGCCCAACCTTAGTCTGCACCTCTCACCATTATTTTCAATAGATGTTTCTCGGAGGGTTATTTCCCAAACTCCTGGAAACAGGCAAATATTACTCCGGTTTACAAAAAAGGTGAAAAATCCTGTGTTAGTTC
>JAGDQP010000675.1:128617-148592 GCA_022664845.1 Lepisma saccharinum
ACAGACAGGATTCAAAATCATGTCCTCCCATTTCTTTCTCCTTCCCAGCATGGCTTTGTACCGAATGGATCCTGTGAAACCAACTTAGCTGTCCTACTGTCTCACGCCACGGATGCCCTAGCAAATAGACAAGAACTTGACGTCATATACCTAGACTTCTCCAAAGCATTTGAAACTGTCAATCACAAACTTCTTATTCACATGCTTGCTTCCAGATTTAGTATACACGGACCCCTCCTTCAGCTTCTAACATCATATTTGTCTGACAGAGAACAACGTGTCGTCTTCTCTGGTAGCACATCCAAGTGGCTCCTCATGCTTTCAGGTGTCCCTCAAGGAAGTTCCTTAGGGCCAGTGATTTTTTCCTCTTCATTATGTGAACAGATAGATAATTCTTGCTCGGTACTTCTTTACGCTGATGACTGCAAAATTTTTAAGACAATTAAATCTAGAGAAGATACTTTCTTTCCTCAAGCCGCTATAGATTCTGTTGAAATGTGGTGCAATAATTGGTTACTGAAAGTCAATCCTTGCAAAACTGCTGCAATGCGTTTCTCACTGAAAACCCATAACACAAAATGTACGTACACATTATCCTCATCTATTGTACCATGGGTAGACCATTACAAAGACCTGGGTATCATATTTCATGAAAAACTCAATTTTACTCCTCATATTGAATTCGTAACTTCTAAAGCACTAAAACTTCTTGGACTTCTCTACAAGTTTACCGATATTAAAGATTTAAGAGCTCTTCGGTCATATTTTCTCACTTGTGTACTTCCTACTATTGAATACTGTTAATCTATCTGGTCTATGGCTTGTGAAACCAATTTATCTAAATTGCACAAAGTCCAAAATTTCTTTATCCGCATTGTACAACACAGGGTACCCAACCTCCAACACAAATCTAACTTAGACATTTTGAATTCTCTTGACTTAAAAAAAACATAGACACACGAAGAAAACTAAATGACTTAAAATTTCTTTATAAAATAATGCAAGGCACACTCAGGACCAACGACCTTCTTTCGCTTTTTAACCTAAGAGTACCCAGACAAAATTCTCGTTCACAACATCATTTCTACCTCTCAAAACCGAGATTGTGTTTGGTCCAGTGATCTGTTGTATATAGATTATCACAATTTTAAAATACCCTTCCTTTGCCACCAGATTTCTGCTTCAGTAAAAGTAAATTTCTAAAAGCTTGTTATAAGAATCTAGAATCAATGAATGAATGAAAAAAAAAAAAGTATATTGTTTCCTATTGCATAAGTTTTGTTGTTATATTATTTTTATTATTGTTGTTATTGTTTATTGTTTGTTACAAGAACGGTATAAAATGGCGTTTGTTGTATCCGTGCTAACTTCTAAATAAATATGAACTATCTCAATGTCCAGTGGAAATATGCAGTGCCTATTCGAAACGATATTGAATAAGCAATTGATAAAGGTAAAAACGGAAGAAGTCCTGGAATGCATTTAATGTCCTATGAATTATATCAAACTTTCGGGAGATACTTTTTTATTGTTTAAGGATGTTTCTTTTTAACTAGATACGACTAATAGGTTATATACTAATGGAATTAACAAGTATTTTACTTCGTGTACCAACAGCTGTCAATTTATCACATATTCACAATATTAGACCGAGACAGTTTTGTAACACAGATATCATTATATTTAGTAGCCAATTAGCAAAGAGATCCCACGCATTTTAAAGTATTATTCCACAGTTGCCAATACGGGAGGGATCGGAACCCTCAACGTATTTTGCATTTGTGGCAATTCGAGATTATTTGCACAATTTTGTTCATTACAAAATCTGTAAATATAGAACATTAACTATAGGTTTTCCCATGCAGCCGAGAGAATCTCATGTAACTATATGGATACCTCTTTTCGTCTTTATCGAATTCCGCCCATGACCGAACACGGAAAATATCGATCAACATACATCAACAAGTGACTCCTTGCTTTGTAACAAGAGGCAAAACACTTTCCCACGGGTATTCATTAACCCTCTTAATGTTTGGTTTGGTTTAGTAACAGCCCCATGCCTTTCTCGGATAAGATATTATATAGTAGATCGCATAGACCACTATTTTTAACAGTGCAAGACTGCAAGAATATATATACGATGTGACAGTATTTACTACCGGTACCAGTCTTTCTGAAGTACCATAGATTTGTAAAGGAACTACACTACATCCAGTGTTCTACAATTTTCACAGAGTATACGCTGTGAATGTTTAAGTTTATGAACCTGTAAGAGAAAACTACACTAAGAAAAAAATGGTTGTTGATTAAACTCTTTTCTGTGCCCAAGGGCGACCACCTCTTGTTTGTTGGTGTTAATCAATACAACAAACGGTGTTGGTTTGAGTGATTCAATACAATGAATGTGTTGTTAATGCTAATTCAACAGCACACAGGGTGTCACACAAGCACAATTACAGTGCTGAATCACCGAAATCATCACGTTTGTTGTAATACAAATAGTGGTAGTCGCCCTGAGACAAGGAAAAGTGTTGAATTAACGCAATCATTTGTTTGCAGTGTACGTTTCCGTTTATTTTAGGCTTTAGAAGAATGGTGAGTCTACATTAGGCTAAATTTCTGTGCGTGCACATGTTGGTGAAGACTGTCTCATTACAGCAAAATCAGTGGTTGTTTCTTTGCTACTCTGAACTTCGAAAACAGAAAACGAGACAAAGAGAATATATACGATTCATTACTTACTGAAAAAAATTAGTATATTTGTTGGCACAATACGCTGCAGTACGTAAACACACAAATACATGTAAAATGTCCGAAAATATTTATATCCGTCTCAGTCATTTTGTAATGTTTTAATATCACTGTTCACAGCGTTACCAGATACTGAGCACTAAAATTATTTTCATTAGCTTTCTGGAATAAACCTGGAAATTCTATGTTGATAAACTTTAAAATGCCCTAATGTTGTTGAACATAGGTTTATGAAAAGTGTTCTTATACATGTTGACGACACATGACGTGTATGGATTTAGTTCTAAGCGCATTGAAGCAAAAGCTTGAAACAATACCGGAATTTATATTGTGAACTCCAGTTTTTAAAATATGTCATTGATGGAAATATTTACAAAATAACCTACAGACGTTAAAATTCTTTCAAGTATGAAAGTAAATATTTTTTAAAACTCTTTTTCAATCATTTTGCAGAAAAAGAAACAGTTTCGAAATGAAGGAAAATGTTTTTAAAATATACCGGAAATATTCCGTGCTATGTGAGTACATATTGAAACGTATGTTGAATCCTAGACCATCCGTAGTTATAGAATCTGGGAACCCTATTATCAGTGTTACCAATAATATTACAAATTGATTAAGACAACACATGTAAATCACTTTGGCTCTTATAGGTTTCTTCTTTAGTGTGTGTGTTTCAACCTATTGTATTACATTCTACCAACAAATATAGTAATTTCTGCAGTAATTAATTATGCGGATATATCCCTTGATCTCCTTTTCTGTTTTCAAAGTTCGGAGTAGGATAGAAACGACCGATGATTTCGTCGTTTTGAGACAGTCCTCACCAACATTAGCACGCAGAGAAATTTAACCTAATGTAGACTCACCCAAATGCACCCGCTCTGTCCGTCTGTGGACAACTTTCGACTCAGGAACTACTAGTGCTAGGATTTTTGAGACCAATTAAGCTAACAAATATACTGTTCAAATAAACTGTACACTTTGTGCGCATTTCTACCAATTATATTACTTAACAGACGGCGATAAATACTGATGCGCATCATGTAATTTTCCCCTTCTCAACATTTTGTTCAGATCATGTAAACAAAAAGTATTTGATACTAATGAATTCACCGGAGTTATAGCCAAATTCAATATATAAACGAAATGAAAGTAGATGTTATACGCTAATGTCTCAGGTTAAACAGAAGGTATACGGCGTATGCCTGCGTATACTCTTGACTACAGCGCTGATTATATCAAAGGTCATCAAATGCTGATCTTAACGAAGGGAAAATAAATTTTCAATTTATCATCACAAACAAATTATCTCTTCACCCATTATCCCTTCACTAATCCAACAATTTCCAGAGAAAGTATCTAAGAAGGAGGAGCTATTTTGAAGATTAATGTCCATTGGGATCAAAGATACATAAGCCGAGCAGCAGAAGGACATTCCTAGAGTAATAAAGGAAATACTACCCTAAAAATGTACTCACTAACCAGTTAGACTTTTGTAAACATGGAGAAGAGAATTGGGTTTAAACATACAAAATAAATAATTGGAGCTCAAGGCATAATTCTTCCTTACTCAGAAGGAAAATCTCTTATCATAGAATTTTAACCGTTGTCAAAGAAGTAGAATCTTGTTAAATGATTTACTTGCGAGTTTATATTATGAATGAACTTCATATTATGAATGTATGGGAACTTCGTGAATCTACTGTAAAGAAAGTGAGTTTTTGTGTGTTTAGTGTGTCTTTTTATTAGCTTCTTACCCTTAGTGCATATTTTGAACACATTAAGTTCATATCTACCAAAGTTTACATTATCTAGAGTTCGATTTCAGACCTCTTTTAGTACATTCGTCAGTATTAAGTGAACTTTGTGTGCATAAATTGAGTATCAGCATACTAGAAGTTTATATGTTGTGCACTATAAATGTAGTGTAGTTCACATTAATTTCCCGAAAAGTTAAAAACATGCTAAAACTGGAACATCTTTTAAATTTTTTCGAGACATATTGTGCACTTTAAGTGTACTTTCATTTTCAGTATATATAGCATCATGAAACCCTACACTTAAACAATAAATAATAATATTACAATAATTGATAGATCTTTCTGCTTAAATTATGCCTTTGATAACTATACGATAATTTAAGGCATCGCTTTTTTAAAAAATGTTATTTTGTAAGGTTTTAAATTAGAAGATCAATAAAATATTGCGTAGTAACAAGAGTGACGAAATACAAGTAAGAAGATCGTAGGTTCGAAAACTTCCGCAGACAGCTGCAAATTTTTTAAACTATTCGTGAAGAGGAGAAAAGCGGAGCTTGCTCGCAACGTTCAAACTACTTATGTACACGATTTTTTTTTAAAGAAATGTGCGGAAAAACTTATAATGTTAATAGTGTCCATTCGACGTCTACTTGGCATCCATACGGACATTCACTGGACTCCATATGGACGTCCACTCTACGTACATATCATGTCCACATAAAAGAAAATTGTGGACATAAATATTATGTCAATTTAGATGGACTTTGTTGGTCCATTGGGATGTCCACTGGGCATCCTTTGGAAATCCAATAGAGTACATATGGACGTCCATTCCATTAAGCATGCAAATGGATGTCGGAATGCTGTCTGGGTTTTTACGTTGCTATTCACATACGTTTTAGAAATTGTAAAGTTGGACGAAAGTTTACGAAACAGATTTGTAAAAATTCGCAGCTAAAGTTAGTTTCATAACCAGATATCCGTAAAGCGATATCTTGGCTCTCAATTAGAGATGAAATTGACCAAGCACTGAAAAAAAGTAATTCTATTATATTTTGGCTAACATTAATTCAAAGTGAAAGCCAATTCTTCCCATCGATTTGCTATCAAGTTCAGAGCGCGCGCGTCCGTCAAAATTCTATTTCGTACGAACACAGATAAGTAAGCGCCTCCGGAGAAAACGCACTCAGACAGATATAGATGAAACGAGAGAGAGAGAAAAAGAAGGGGAAAATAGGAATGAGATAATGGAAAAAGTTAGATAATTGACGTCATTTGAAGCCAGTGGTTCACTTCAGACAACCAGTCCAACACCGCTAATAACTCAAACGCTAATTTTGTGGTAATTACCTGTACCGCGCTCTCTTCTACTATTCAATTACCTTCCATCATCGCTTGATCTCTCTATATCCCTTTTTTTTCCTATCCTCTTTTCTAAATGCAACGAACTAAAATGTAGGAACGAAATCAAGTCAGAAGAACCGGAGAGAGATATAAGCGGAAAATGGAAAAGGAAGCGAAAGGGACGGGGCTGCACGTTAAGGTTGGAGTCCAGGAATTCAATTTTGTGTTACAACGCAAAGAAGTTTCACCTCCATTATCATCATTACAGCTACGGATACTAAAAATAGCATCACTTTGTAGAAGGAGATTGCTTTTAGAAATGTGGTCGGATAGGCGAGAAAAATAACGTGAAATGTTTATCGTGGAGAACTTCTTGCAATGAGTTATCTTACAAGTAAACCAATCAATGCTTCAAAACGATTTTTGAACGAGATTTGGTAAAGGAGTAGGGCACATCAGGAAACCAGCAGAAAACATGATTAAAAGTGCTTTCGTCCGTAAATACAGACACAGGTTAAAAGTTTGATTCATAAGAATAGGCATTTATAGTTTGATCTAAGTAAGCAAACACATATTTATTTATAAAATATTTGTAAAAGTGGAAAACAAATACGCCTTAATGGATATTGGGTGAATGCGCTATCTTTTACAGGATACGTTCGTCACGGCCGCTGCCTTGACGACGGCCATCTTGAATCTTGATTGATTATTTTAAATAGGAAGGAGGTCATGTAACATATGAATCTGGGCTATAATTTTACCAGAAATACATTGGTGAAGTCAGTTTTCCCATTAATATATTTTGAGAGAGATAAAGAGGTGTGACATTAGTATACGTAGTTGATTGAAAAGTCTGAAAACATTATTATTTTTGAAACAATGCAAGAACCGAAAACAAAATGCACAAGTAATGAGTGCTGTATAAGTGGTTCCTAATATTAATTACTTGTGCATTGTGTTTTCATTTCTTACATTGTTTCAAAAATAGCAGAGTATTTCCAGACTAATACGAGGAAAACGAATATACAAGAGGTTCGCGGGGGGCCCCCAAGCAACTAATATAATTATCCGATGAAAATAATAGTGACACAAAAGTGACAGATTTGTAATTTGTACGAAATCGTGAGAGAAAGAAGATACAGTTGTGCAAGATCGGTAAAATAACACTGAACAGTATTGTTTTTCGGGGCCCGGTTTATCGAACGTGGCCCCAAAACCAAGGTGTGACCAAATAATACATCGTGGTTACCAATTTATAAAAAAATATTTGGGTCAGAGACCGTATTTTATGAGGAACTTACGAACGATAGTCTACAACATAGAGAATAAAAGTTTATAAACAGTAATCTGTATTATAATTACTTCTATAATGATACAATAATGATATTCAGCAGACCTCTCAAAATCACTGCCTGACCAAGTAATCTTTTAGAACATTGCCAGGGAAAGATATAAGTGAAAAGAAAAACATCAGGGAAGTAATGCATTTACATGTTGAGGACAATTTTTACCTTATCATTTGTCTCCCAGATTTGGCAACTGCTCTGCAACTTTACTTAACCCTTCCAGTCACAACAGCAACAGCAGAGAAAGGCTTTTCTATACTGAGTTTGATGAAGTCATATCTATGAAGTACCATGGCGCAAAATCGTTTAAGTAACCTGACAATTTTGAGTATTGAACAAGAAGAAACGCAAAAGGTTGTTGTCAGTAAAGTAGTTGACCAGTTTCTTACGTAAAAAAAAGAAGTGTAGAAGAACAGTAAACTAACTATGGGCCTACAGTTAAATCTGTATATATGTAAATGCCACCACTGTAAATAAAATAACGTAGAGCAGAGAAATTTTGTAAACTACAATGTGTGTAGAAATGAAGAGCGTGTTTGTGTTGAAATTTGAACTGTGCTAACAATAATGAAAGAAAGTGAAAGGTGAAAGAAAGTTATACATTTTTTTTATGGTGCCTGTTCCTGAAAAATTGCAGCTGACACATTATTTAAATTTAGGTAAGTTTCTAAGATATATGTTTTTATTTTATATTTTATTGTTACTTAGACGTGACTTTAATATGTTATTTTAGATATTTATCAATTGTTTTGTCAAACACTACCTCTTTCCCACTTTCCGTTAGTGAATCAAATGCGTCGTGCCGTTACGTTATCAGTAAAGTATTTATATAGGTCAAAGTTAAAAATACTTCTTGTAGGTTATAAATATATATTCAGACATGGTGTAATTTTAAGCATTTTATCAAAGGGCCCCTTACTTTTCCCCCCAATTGTATCGCCGCCACTGGCTTGAAACCCTTTTGACAGTATAGCAAATGAGTGAAACCATGCAACTTCATCCCGTAGTACATCAAATCTTGTAATACTAATTAAACATGAAACCTATACTAGTTTACTTAAGTTTCTTTCTCAATGCAGTTTAATATCATATTCCTTTCTTCCGTTGGTCAAAACACAAAAATGAAGACATTTTGATGATATTTATTTAGTAGCAACAAGACAACAGCTTTAGCATCCGATTAAGGTCCTCATTCTTCATATTCGTGAAGTACTTCGAAATATTTCATCTCAACTACATACAATAAAATATTCCGTGCTTTCTTGTTCTAGCGCTGAAAGCACGCAAAAAAACAGATGAGAAAGTTGACAATAAGTTTTATTGTTAAATATTTATGGGGAAAGCTATAAAGCATCGTCTGTGCTCTAAACAGTGAGTTGAAATTTGACACTAAATCTGTAGAGGGTCTTTTTTATAGAAACCAATCACCCTGTCCAACATTTCCTTATTACGAATCCCTTGTATGGAGTCGCTTGTTTTTAAGAAAAGAAAATCTGTATTTTAATCTTTTAAAGGTTTCCGATCCTTAATGAATTTTCAAGCTCACTTTTCCTCTGCTTACTGTGAGACATTATTCTATTTTCTGGCTATTAAAAGTAATTAAACAATTTTGATAATCAATCTGAACTTCGATTTTGAGCACTGCAGGTAACTTTATTCCATACGGGAGAGCTGTAAAAGTGGGGTCGCTCCAGTAAGGAAGCTCGAAGGAGTCACAAGAGTCATGATGCAGTCGGACTCTTAGTATTCTGTCTGAAGCAACTGTTGCTAGAGAATTAGCACACATATAAATTACTAGGCTTAATAATAAGCCACGACCAATGGAAAATATGCAAACTGATTATTATGAAATTCATCAGTAGTAGATTAGCATAAACTTTTTTTCTGATGTGTTGGATATTCAACATAAAGTTGTAAGTATTTTTTGGTTTTGTGTTGCCATTGTTCTTTCACCCAATACAGAATTTCTCAATCTGTGTTGAAACTTGCGGAAGTTGGAGTACGATCCTAGCAGATGAATATACATTACGTGTGTTTGAAAATAAGGTTTTGAGAAAGACGTACGGGCCGAAACGGACGAGATGACTGGGGAATGGAGGAGACTGCATAATGAAGAATTTCACGGACTTTATGATTCACTTGATGTTGTAAGAATAATGAAATCACGACCACTAAGGTGGGCAAACTACCGGTAGTTCTTAGAGTATCTGTTAAATGTGCAAAATGTAATGGTATATTTCGACTTACGTTAAATATTTGTTTAAATCCAGGATTATTTCAGAACTGCATTAAAATTACATCTAAGTATAATTCACATCTAAACAGAATCTACGTTCCTATATGATTCGTATATTTTAAGATTTATAATTCAGGTAAAGGTGAATTAAAGGTGAATTTCATCCATTACAAAAAGTAAACAGTTTTTGAGGACAATGAATAGATTTATACTCATCATTTATTTCCTGCAAAGCGGCGGCGATGAGGCAAGTTGGGGTAAACAATAAACGTGTTAATAATTCAATAATTACAAATGAAAACAGGAATGCAAATATCTAAAATAAGTTAAAAAAAGAATAGAGATAGATAGTGCAAGACTGGACAATATGGCATTATTATACAAATATGCTTTAATGCTTTCTACCCTTTATTGTACTGTAGATTTTGATAAAGAAAGGGGTTTCCCCATATCGAGTTCCTCGCTCTCTCTTTCGTGCACGAAGACTGCTTGCAATGTGCTGATAGGGAAAAGATTCACGCCTCTACTTATTAACTTGCCCCGAGTTCAGTTGACTGGAATTGTCCCACATTTTTAACTTCAACAATGATTCTCGGTTCATTGAGTAACACAATGTTAAATGGCTTAAAAGTGAGGAAATGATTCATATACGATGGAATATTAACTAAGCTACCGGTTTCCTTGACTTTAAATCCAGGGTATTTGAGACTTTGAATAAAGTATTAGTTTGCAATCTTTCCATTTTAACCTGGAAATGTTCTCCTTTTCTTTCTATAACACAGTGAGTATCTGAGTATATGTTCTTTAGGAATTAAAATTTGCGGGCTTTCTACGAGGGCAATTAAAAAAGTTTCGAGACTTAATTTATTACATAAGTGGGAAGAAACATACACATGAAACGATACTTAGGATCTCTCAAAGTACTGTTCTCCAGTTTAATGCACTTATCCCATACCTTAATCCATTTTCTGAATAGCGTTTTGAACACTTTATTTTACAGCCTGTTCAGTGTGCCCATCACAGCATCGTTAAGGTCATCATCAGAAGCGAACCTCTGTTCATGGAGCTCCCTTTTAACTTCAGGTAAAAAATAGAAGTCGCACGGGGCAAGATCGGGTGAGTAGGGAGGGTGTGAATCATCTTCACCCTAACTCATCGATAACCTGTTGGGTGACATGAGCACGGTGGGGTAGAGCATTGTCCTGATGCAAAATAAGTCCGTTGTTGCATACTGTCGATACTTTCGTGCCAATTTTCTGAGAAGTTCATTGGGTTTCATATCCCTCGGATTATGATTCTTGTGTAATCTCTCACTGTGGCCTCGATGGTATTGATGTTGATCTGTTTTGGAGCTGTAAACGGGGGTCCGGTTTCAGAAGCATTGTTCATGATGACCTGACGGTTCTATAATTTCGTATGCCACTGAAAAGCTCTAGCACGGGATATCATCCCTATATCATTTCATGCTTTTCAGTGACGGTCTTGTGCGGGTGGACGGAGAATTTGATGTATATCTGTTGTCCCTGCGTTAATTCTATCCTGGCCTCTGTTCGGGTATCACTGATAGGAGCTCAGTTGGCGACTTTTAGAGGAAGACAGAATTAGTGGAGAGGTTTGCGCTTTCTGCGAAACAATTACATACTTATTAACCTACAACTACAAAAAAATGTAGGTACAGGTATGTTTGTTTTTCTTACACGAGGGCAGTCGCAAAACTTTCTGAATGATCCTCATATTAATACAACAACGGTAAAAAAAAATATTCGATAAATACAGCCAATTTTTTAACCCTAGTAAGTTAATGATCAGTAAAATGTATTAACACGATGACTTAGATTATTTCGAAAAAAAGAATGTACCTTTCGCTTTAGATAAGCCTACACATTTCCGTTCTCGTTATTACTGCGTAGTTGAAACTCTTCAGGCGAACTTCTGCCAAACTTTATGTTGGAGAAGGGGCCACGGTGACTCAGTTGGTAGAGCGCTCACCTCTGGTGCTAGGGGTCGTCGGATCGATCCCTGCTCATGCCATGTGAGCTTTGTGGTGGACAAACACCATGTGCATGGGTTTTCTCGGGGTGTTCCCGTTTCCTCCCACTTTCTTCATTAAATCAATTCATCCCATCATCATCCACACGGCCTGAGCCATAGTTACCTAAAGGCCTTAAAATTAATTCAATTCAATTCAGTTTCATGTTCGAGAACCTAATGAGTAAGTTTTACTATTCGTTACCATTAGACTTTTTTTTTTTTTGAAAATATTTTTCTCATATTTAGTATTCAACATCAGGGTAACTTTATGATTGTAACCAGTGTGCACAAATATTTCATGTTTCTAAATTAAGTTCTTTTTATATCGATAGTAGTCAACAGGTATGACTATTAACGGAATAATTTCTCATCGTGTTTTACTATAGTTCGTTGAAGTGTAAATATGGTGGTTAGTTTAAAATTAATCATAAATAAAATACACTGTACGGTAAATAAATAAATAATAAAACATTCCATAGTTGTAGGTTTTCGTTTACGATAAGTGTAAGTAAAATTTACTTACCGATACAATTCACGAAATATAAATTAACGTTACCTTCCCAGGGTTATCGATGATTCCATATAAAATTAAATAACGTTCGCTTCACTTCATTTGTACTTTACTACACACACTAGCAATCTTTGTTAACGTTGAAAGCATTTGTTGTTATCGATAGAAAGACAATATATTAATAAACGAGATATTATGTGCTGTTGTAAAAGTCGAAGCATTGTATTCGGTATGCTGCTGTTGCAGGATCCACAGGTGATCCGCGTATTAGTAAAAAAAGAGTTGTTTTATGCCACTTTACTGGCTTCGTTGCATCTCGGTTAGAGTGGATTAGGAAACGTATAAGCATTTTGACTTAGGATCCATTGTAGAATAATTAAGAAAAAAAAACAGAAGAGCAAATTTGCACAAAAATATATTGAACATTTATGATCTTACTGACAGAAGTACATGAAGATGTATATATTCACAGAGGATACATGGACCTTTAAACTGACATATCTTAATGTGCATCTGGCCCAACACATTAATGTAAGATGCTGATTCATTTGAGGAAGATACCCAATACAATATAATTTAGATAGGTGACAATAATTATGAAATTAAAAAGAGAAACTTAATGACTACTTTATAATGTAATACAACTAAAGTACGTAACAAGTATGGAAGTATTTCAGAAAATATTTACTACAATGTCACCCTGACAGCATTTACTTCAAAGCACATATTTTTCTCCCTTATGTGATAATGAAACATACAACAATTTAATGCAGTAATGACTTACATTTTGTATGAAATATATTATTTTAACGTATGACATACATTCTATTGAACATGTATCGTACAGCTATAGCTCAGTTCGTAGAGCGTTGTCTTCGCAATCCGTTTGGTCCTGGGTTCGCTTCCCGCGGCAGCCATACTGTCTGAAGTTTACCCACGGTTATCCTCAGTCACAGTAGGTTAACATTGGGATGGTGTCTTCGAAACTTGGCCCAAATTGACCGTTTTCTCACATTATCACCCCATCCCGCTTCACGCGAAGTTGCCTAAAGATAAAATGCGTTCAGCTTCTATTGCGCACGTACGTAAGCTACCAATTATAAATGTCTTGTGTGATTGTCTTTTATTCAAGAATAAAAGTTCAAACAAATGAGTGTTTAACCAGAAAACAATGAAAACAGTCTTATTTAATGCATTTGGGCATGGCTTATCACCATGAATTTTGCCTGCCCCAATCATACAATCTTGGCTCAACGTTACTTGGAATACAGGGCTTCGCCACAAACCAGCTATTATTATTATTCACTTATTTTGTTTCGTCTATGTTTACCTGTAGACCTATCTCATCGCAAGCTTCTACTAGGACCTTGGTGTTACTTTGTAATGCATCTATATCGTCTTTATTAAATCTACGTCATCTGCGTAGTGCGTACCCACTAATATTTGATTCAAGCCATTCAATGTTAGTCCCTTTCTATCCTCTTTTAAATTTAAAAGACCATATTCTAACGCACATTAAACAGTAGTGGTGACAAGGCATCCTTGTTACAATCAGCTGCAAATCTCGAAATTATCTGACATATTATTACCTATCTTTACTATGCTTATGGGGTAGCTGCGACATACCTAACTATAGTTGAGCAAGTGTTTTTCGGATATACAAATCGAACAAGGATACTGTATAACTTTTCCTGTTCGATAGAATTATATGATGTTTTTTTTTTTTAAAAAAAGCCAGTGAATAACTGGTGTACAATTTCATTGCATTCCAATTTTTTCTTTAAGATTTGATCCAAGGCGAAAATCTGGTCATAAGTGGATTATTTCTTCTAAATCCATAGTGTTGATCCTCAAGTATTTCATCTACGTAGACGCTTAGGATAATTATTAGTATTGGACTCTATACTTTGTAACATGTTTGGAGCAACGAGATTCCGCGGTAACTATTACAGTTCGATTTATCGCCTTTTCATAAACCGGAACTGTTAAGGTTTTCTGTTTCGTTGAGAGCTCCTCTTTCCTCCAAAAGCACTTATCAGTTTATGTATTAATTGATTAGTGTCGCTCGTCCCGCTTTGATTCAGCTGGAATATTGTATATTACAGGTGATTTGATTTTTTTTTAAATTTCTTTATCGACATTTTGACAGCGATCGCGCTAGGTTCGCGTATCCACGGTTCTGCGGTATAGATTTCAAATTCCTCTGTTTGTTCTGCGGTATACATTTAGAAGTTTTTTTTAAAAATATCCACACATCAATAATTTTAACTGGTTTCGCCTGAAGATCTCCGCTTTCATATCTGATAATCCCTAATCTGAGTTGGTTACCTTTTCTTAACGAGTTTATTCTTTTGCATAGATCTCATATGTTATTTGTCTTCTCGTTTTCCTCTATCTACTGAATCTTCTGCATCAGATATTCTCACTTATTGTTTCTGAACTCGCGTGTGGCGTTGCGTTTCGCGTTACTGTAGTGGTTAGTATATGCTTCGCTTGTATTTACTTAGCCATCGTTGTCTTGCTTGTTTTCGTTCATCATGAAGCTTAAGGCATTCTTCATCAAACCAAGCTTGTTTTTCTGGTGTTGCACGTTCTTTCGCTGCACCGTTCACTGTTTCAATGTAATGACGGTAATAGAGGAATAACAATTAAGAATGAGAATATATAGAAAGTATGTAACAAACAATACGAGGTAACTAAAGAAATAAAAAGTCGCTTAGGGTCAGTTCTACAATCGACCGCTAAACTTCTAGTCAGCGCTAAGTTGAGGCCAACTCTCATTTTGCGTACTCTCATTGGCCAAAATCAGACTTGGCCTCAACTTAGCGCTGACTAGAAGTTTAGTGGTCGATTGTAGAACTGACCCTTAGTATCGTACAACGCATTTTTCTATTTAGTCCAGAAACTCCTAACCTCATGACTACTATCAAGAAAGTTGAAATTGAAACTATCGAAACGGTTATTCTGCCAGTAATACTTCACAATTATGAAAAATAGAGTACGACCCTAGAAGATGAACAAAAAATACGAATGTTTGAAAATAAGGTCTTGAGAAAAATATACGGACCGAATCGGGACGAGATACCTAGAGAATGGAGGAGTTTGCATTATGAAGAACTCCACGGACTGTATGACTCATACGATGTTGTAAGAATAATGGAATCGCGATAACTAAGGTAGGCAGACCATGTAGGTCGGATAGGGGAATTAAACTTATATTCCAACTTGGCTGGAAAGCCGGATGGAAAGAGACCATGGGGAAGACCAAGACGTCGTTGGGAAGACAATATCGGAAGGAATCTTCGAAAAGTAGGTGTTTGTGATGAAAGCTGGCTGATGTTGCCCAGAACAGAATCCTATGGCGCACATTTGTTACTGCGGCGATGAACTTCCATAAGCCATAGAGTAATAATAATAAAAATATGAAGAAGAATTTTGGGGTTTGTTCTATCTGATTGCTCCTATTATAATAAACTGACTATTTATTTGTGTTTATAAATACATGAATTTTGACACTTGATTGTGAACTAAATAGATGTTCTCACTCTTGCAGCCATTATGATTGATATACATGTGAAGGATAATGATTTATTATCCACAGTATGTTCTTTTGCAATACTTGTTTCCCAAAATAACTATTGTGCTGCCTCTGATTAGAGTTTCGGGTTGAGCGTAAATCATAGAGCAGTTACCGTCTATAAAATTCATTTTATCTTGTCTGATGAGCATTTATCTCAAAGGTACCTAAGCTAGGTGGAATGATGGTAATTTACCATTTAAACACGATGAAGATTCTTAACATCTTAAGAATGGAGCATACCGTTTCAAGTGGAATCTGAACCACTTTTATCGCGATTGGAAATAGGATCGCAGGTCGCTTGATCGCAATGCAACGAAGGTCGTATTATAAAAGGTTGTTATAGTCCAGTCAATTTTTAGGTGAACCTAGAACAAACTGCAACAGACTCTCCGACAGCGGTTTCTAGATGAAAAATGAGTGCTGAAAACCATGGAACAAAGTCTACTGCTGTAACTTTATTCATAACTCCAACATGGCTGAAATGAACAAATTGGCGGATTTTCACAGGCTATCTGTGTACGTCTGTAAGTCTTTTACCTCGTAGAACCTAAACTACTTTAACGATTTTAACAAATGAGGTGTCGTTTGATTTGCCTTGATCCATACTGTGTCCTAGGCTATATGAAGCTATGCAATAATAAATCCAACATGTCGAAAATCAACAACAGGGTATATTCTAAATCAAGACAAATCCAACGATACCTCATTTGTTAAAATCGTTCAATTAGTTTAGGCTTTACGAGGTAACAAACTTACATACATACATACATAAATAGCAGATGAAAATCCGCCATGTTGTTGATTTCCGACATGTTGAATTTACTATTTCATATCTTCATATATACTAGGATACAGTCTGGATAAATATGAATCCAGCTACACCTTATTTGTTAAAATCGCTCAAGTAGTTTAGGTTCTTCGAGGTAACAAACTTACAGACATACATAGATAGCCTGCAAAAATGCGCCATTTTGTTAATTTCAGCCATGTTGGAGTTATGAATAGAGTTACAGCGGTAAACTTTGTTCCATTGTTTTTAGTACTCATTTTCATCTAGAAACCGCTGTCAGAAATTCTGTTGCAGTTTGTTCTAAGTTCATTGCTATTTTACGGGACTATATAGTTGAAGTTATCAAGAAGCATAATTTTACGCCTACACCTCATGCAACCAGATTTACGTTAATGTATTGTGGGCACTATAGTGTAAAGCATTTTCTTGTGAATTGCTACAGTGAACTCTCAAAATCTTTCTTCACGAAAATTACATCAGTTAATTCTGTAGCAAGATTAGACAAAATAGAGCAGAAAGAACGAGAATTGGAGCAATGATCGAAAGTGAATTAAAAATTAAAAACAAGATGAATGTAAATAGATACATAGGAGACATTAGTAAAGCAAACGTAGATTTCTTTGCTGTTGATAACTGCCCGCATGATCTAATATTGGGTCAGAACTTTTTTCGACAATTTGGATATTAGAAGAAGTAAGATAAAGCTATCTCGAAATAACCAAGAGATATAGTGTTCAATAGTACCAGATGAGAAAGTTAACCATAAGGAAAATAAACTAAGGCATAAGGAGAAAGACGAAATAGTGAAGGACGGTGATTCTTCAGGGAAGGAAAATAAGCTAAGTTGTGGTAAACTAAATACAATGGCCGAAACGTTTGAGAATGAAGAACATTTAGCAAGATTAAACTTCAGGGATCAAGTAAGAGAAGTGTTTACTATGGTTATGGTTCAGAATGTTTTGATGCCAGCAAATGTGAAAAAGATACTGAAACAAGGAGAATCCCTGAAAGGTAATAATGCCAAAGTCAAAGAATTAAGGAAGCTGTGGAGGTACGAATGCTGATAGAAAAAGCGAAACATTTTCTGAAGTTCGGAAATTATGACCAGACTGAAAAAAAATTGTTTATGTGCAGGAGATATAGGGTAACGTAAGGAGAGATTCTGCACTTGTAATATCGCTCAAACCAGTCTTCAGATGGCAGCACTAGTAAGTCAGTACGTGAGACGACATGTAGTGAGACGACGCCATATAACAACGGGGCACTAACTTCCAATAAGTAATCGAGAGAACAACTAGTTCACCGAGCGTTACAAAGACCGAGTGCGAAAATTAAGACGAACGTCAGTGGAACTGTATATTTTAAATAGAAAAGAAACATATTTTAAATGAATGGGAATTTTGATCCTTAGTTGCAAAATGAAAGAGTGATTAAACAATGAGAAATACCATGTGAGTAACTGAGTTTGGGGTTGAACAATACATTTTTAATCTCTATACTGTTTAAATCTAGTATTTTTTTCTGTGTGGCAATTTAGCCTAGACAGTAAAATGTTGAAATTCTAGCTCAGCAACCCATGTTCAAATCTCGCTGTAGTGGTAGTTTTCTTGCTGTTAGTACCGAAATCAACACTGTGTGGTATTGATTTAACACAAAAATCGATAGTCACACTGGGACACCGAAATATTTTAACACAAGCACTGTGTACGGTTAAAATCTATACCATTACTTACACGGGAAGAGTTTGAGCTCGAACAGGATTTTTTGATAAGGCTTCGTATATGTAACTCGTACCGCGATGCTGATAATGCCTGGAAAGTAACTGGACCGTATAAGGGGCAAGGGCTGGTTTGTCCACTAGAACGCATTGAAAGTTTGGAGCAAAGAGAAGACAGCCCGGGCATCGTACCCCGCAGTGTGTCGTTGGGATTCGTAGTGGCAGTGTGTATTCCATCTTTGGAACATAGCTAAAATGAACATTTGTGGTAGTATTAACATGATAAACGTGCTAAATAGTGTAGTATCGAAGTTGCAAAGACAATATCCGAAGACAACCAATGTCGGCAAAAATGACGAAACCTTTCTGATGTTTGTACTGTGTTTGATAGTTTAAAAATGTGCAAACCAGCTTCAATTCTCCACAACGATAATAATGGACAGAGTATGATGGATTATAATGGACAGACAGAGTGGATGAAGATGTTGCCTACATAATCATAACTAACTAACTAACTCTTTGGCTTATGGAACTCGCAAGTTCATCGCCGCAGTAACAAACGTTCGCCATTGGATTCTATCCTGGGCAGTATCAAGCCAGTTTTCATCACGAACACCTACTTCTCGAAGATCTCTTCTAATATTGTCCTCCCAACGACGTCTCGGTCTTCCCAATGGCCTCTTTCCATCGGGCCTTCCAACCAGGATAGAATATAATCTTCGTTTTTCCCCCATCCGAGCTACATGCCCTGACCACCTTAGTCGTCTCGATTTCATTATTTTTACAACATCTGGTGAATCGTACAGTCCGTGGAGTTCTTCATTATGCAGTCTCCTCCACTCTCCAGTCATCTCGTCCCGTTTCGGACCATATATCTTTCTCAAAACCTTATTTTCAAATACACGTAATTTATGTTCATCTGCTAGGGTCGTACTCCAACTTTCGCAACCGTAAAGTATTACTGGCAGAATAACCGTTCTGTATATTTTTAATTTCAATTTCCTTGATATTAATCGCGATGTTAGAAGTTTTTGGACTGAATAGAAACATGCGTTCCCCGATACTAAGCGACTTTTTATTTCTTCCGTTACCTCATTTTTGCTTGTTACGTATGCTCCCAAGTATTTAAATTTGTTTACTTTCTCTATGACCTCATCCCTAATTCTTATGTTTTTAATTCCTTCATTCCCTGTGCTTCGGCTTGTTAACATGTATTTTGTTTTATCTATGTTTACCTGTAGACCTATCTCATCGCACGCTTCTACTAAGACATCGGTGTTGCTTTGTAGTGCATCTATATCGTCCCCTATTAAATCTACATCATCCGCGTATACAAACAGTTGATTCAAACCATTCAATGATAGTCCCTTTTTGTCCCCTTTAAGTTTTAAAATCGCATATTCTAACGCAAAGTTAAACAGTAGTGGTGATAAGGCATCGCCTTGTTTCAATCCGTTGCGAATCTTGAAACTATCTGACATATTATTACCTATCCGTACTCTGCTTATGGGGTCGCTGAGACACATCTTCACTAGTTGGACCAATTTTTTCGGTATTCCAAATCGTATCAGGATACTGTATAACTTGTCCCTTTTGATAGAATCATATGCTTTCTTAAAATCAATGAATAGCTGATGAACCGTCCCATTGTATTCCCATTTCTTCTCCAAAATTTGTCTCAAAGCAAAAATCTGGTCCAACGTGGATCTATTTCTTCTAAATCCACATTGGTGATCTCCAATTATTTCATCTACGTATACATTTAGGCGTGTTAACAGAATATTACTTAATACCTTGTAACAAGTTGGAAGTAACGAGATTCCGCGGTAATTATTGCATTCCGACTTATCGCCTTTTTTGTAAATCGGAACAATTATTGATGTTTTCCATTCCTTTGGGAGCTCCT